>JAPPVO010000003.1:22157594-22358325 GCA_030407325.1 Camellia japonica
TATACTTACCTATTTGTATTGTAGATAATCTCTATCTTTATACTTATCTATATCTCCTTATATCTCTATCTTCTTCTATACCTATTTAGGTTTCTTTTCAGCCTATATATACAGGCTTCTCCTATTGTATTATTTATTCAATTCAATATATCAGAATCACTCTCATAACATGGTATCAAATCCTAGGGTCCTCTCCTAGCCTCTTCTTCTTCTTTATCACAATTTTGTTTTTCCTGTCTGGCAGCTTGATTCTGTCTCACGTTGGTTTCTACTGGGTTTTGCGTTACTTGTTCATCCCTGTTTCCACATTTGGACTATACCAGCCTCTTCAAGACAAAGCCAACGTTACCAGAATCACCTCCATCAGACGCCGTACGCACCTCTCAAAGATAGGTCATGCGCTATGACACTTCTTACGCGCTAGCTCCACGCGCCTTCTGCTCTCCTGCCTTGAGCTATCTTGCGCCACGGTCTCACCTGCTAACTTGAGCCGCATGTTTTGACATTATCATGACGTCAGCCCTGCTTTCCTATGCGCCGCTTCCCTTGGTTGCTATCGTGCTTCATAGCACCTCTGCTAACGTGTGTCACGCCTTTTTCGTCAACCCTTGTTGTGACGTCAGCCCTAGTTGATCAGCTCAATCCAACAAGTTTGACCAGCTGATTCCTTGCCTTTCTGGTCATTTTTTGGCTTGTTTAGACCATACTGTGCACTTTGTATCGCCTCTAAATTCCCTAGTAGAGTCTCCAGAAACTATAGCTTGGCTTTTCGTGCTCCTTTTGGATACGACTAGCCCTATAGTTCAGACTCCTGTGGTTCTGAATCTGATTTCACAAAGTGCAATGTGAAACAGTGAAAACACAAAAAGAGTCCATATCCGGCAATTCTTTTGGAAAATTGACGTTTGAATCAAATGCCAAAAATGGACTGCTTTGCTAGATTTCAGAGTCGCCATCTAAATATTTATGAAAAATTTAGGAAACCCATGACTCGTGCCAAAAGCTACTTATTTGTCATCGCCAAAGTGTCTCGGTTCGGAAACTTAGGCACGAGAGGGAAAGGTCATGAATTGAACACCCTACTCGCTCGATCAAAGATCGGCCTCTACTAATTATGATGTGATTCTTATTTATATTATATTCTCTTTTTCCGATTATTAAGCTAACCTTACTATGTGTTGCACATAAGTATAGACTAATTTTGCAAAAGTTTGAACATTTTAATTTCATTTTTGTTTTGAAAATCGATTTGAATACGCGTCACTTGAAAAAAGCGAGTTTGTACATACATTAATCAATTTGTCCCAATTTTAGCAATTAGCCTTTATCCACAGGCATTCAAACAAGTATATCAATTAAACACTTAGCCTCATGAAAAGCATGCTCGATATGACAACACAAATATACTATGTGATATGCTAAAACAATAAGTGCTCACCTAGTACTCCAAAGCAAGCCAAATAGAGAAGAATTATTAGAAAACATGCACGTTCCTAAACAATGCAATGCGACTAATGCAACGCACATATTATGCAATTTTTAATAGGCTCGGCTATGAGTATGGTATATGATTCCATTCAAGACATGCTATAAAGCACATATTCTAGTAATGAATTTGAACATTGATATTGGGTTAGTATGATGAGCCGAAGCTTGGATGCATGCAAGACAATGAATGCAACGTATAAGAATGCTAATTTGAAAAATGATGCACTATACTAACCACGTAAGCAAGTAAGTAAAAAGGAGAAAGACGTGGGGTTGGAAGATATACAACTTATTACACATTTGCCCTCATGCAAGAGGGTGCGAATCAAAGTCCGAAAGTCTAAATTAAACTAATTATTACAAAACCAAATGAATAAATAAGCAAATAATTAGCTAGCTAACTACTCTATTACAACAAGGATAATCATGAGAAGTAACCTAACTATCTAAGTTAATAAGCTATAACAATTACAAATAAGCAATAATGATAATTACAATACTAATAATTAAAAAGACTAATTGTAACAACAATAATAATTACAATGCTAATAAACATTGAGGTAAGCAATGATGCACAAAGGTTGCATGCACAGTGTCCAAGAACAGCTCTGTTTGCTTAGGCCTGTTCTGTTTCACCTTCAGCCACTGCTTTCTATTTTTTGCAAAAATATACTGCTGACCAAACATTGATGGCCGGCCGTGCCTCAATGAGGCCCGGCCGGGCCCCAAAAGGGCTGGCCTTGCCTTAATTTCATGCAAATTCCTATTTTGTGCTCTGAAGTGAAAACAGTGTAGACAGAGTTATTCTAGACTCTGTTTGTCCCTCCCACACTTCTTTGTCATAGGAAAGCCTCGAGAGAAGGTTGGAATTGTTTCCAAAACCATCAATGAGCAAGTTGATTGCTTGATGATTTCCGATACAATTTGGACAAAAAATCAATAAATGAAATGAACAACAACCACCCCTCCATCCTATCATGGAGTGAACTCAAAGAGGGAAGTAGAGACGCTTCAAGGTTCATCAAAGCATCATGAATTGATGTAAGACAACCCTTGACACAATGGACTCGGCATAACATTCGGCCGAACCCGAAGCAATATAACTCATTTTCTTTATGTGGGTTGGTTCATTTTAAGCCAAATTCATTAGTCTTTGCTATCCTTTAATCCATTAAGTCCAAGGTGATTATTATGTCTACTAATAGATCACGTCTGCTAAGTGAGAAACATGTCAAACGGGAGATGATTCTCAACATGAGCAAGAGACTATGCCGTTGACAATGTACCTCCGTAGAGATTAAGCCATTAAGCATAGATTTCTAGTTCATGTTTTAAATAACCGTCAACTGATTGAAATACTCTCAAATGAAAGAAATGAATGGCAAGTTGATTATTAAAATGAGGTTCTTAAACATGAAAATTAGCTAAAGAAAAGCTTAAAACAATATACAACAAGCTATGTATGCAAACTTATGAGACAACAATCAAGCTAATCAAAGCATGAACTAACTAAACAATCTAGGACCGCCCTAAACCAGCCCTTAATAAATGAAAAACAGTGGCTCAAAGTGCATAAAAAGAGCCTACAAAGCTAAACAACAAAGAGAGAAAACAAAGCTAGTAAGTAAGAACAATGAGGAGTGGTTAACCCCTCCACTTTTGAAACCTCAAAGCATGATTCTTAGCCCTTTTTTAAACTCTAAAAAATAATTTAGAAAGCAAAGAAAAAGAGTGTAAAAGTAAGGGTTTGAGCTATAGGTAAAGGTGTAAGAAAGAGTGTTAGCTCTTTCTACCCTTTTGGTAGCTCTCCAAACCTAAACTTAGACACTTAAAGGGAGATCAAAACAACATAACACTATAAGAACTAGATAGCAATAGATAAAATAAGAAGTAAAAGAGAGGATGACTAGCTTATACCTCTCAAAGAAGTGAGATTTTGTTTATGAATCCAATTAAGTCCCAACACACTCTCAAGCTTGAATTATGGTGTTCAAGGCTCAACCAAGGTTCCTAGGCTCAGGGGTGAAGGTGTATATGATGTATGGATAAGGTGATAGGCTTGCTCAAAGGGTTGCTTGCACAAGAAGAAAGAGAAGAAGGAGCTCTCAAGAAGGTGTAGAGGCTTTCTTTAAATTCTTCAACCCTCAAAACAGAGATACCACTTCGTGTTTATAGAATTTGAGCATAAAAGATCATAAATATCTTCAAAAATAGACAGCTGGCAGGCTTTCGCCAAGAATAGTGTTTCTCGCTACTAAGGCACCACCGGCCCTCAATAGCCACGGCCGGTCCTCGATGAGGCACGGCCAGGCCTCAATGTGTTCTCCTATTTTTCTGCTTCAGACTCAGGCTCTTCTCCTGAAAAATTTTGAGAAGAGGCTTGTAGACACCCCATTTTGACCGCCTGCAAGACTTAGGTGCTTAGATCGATACACTCGATGATGAAAGTTGAATTGTGTGGTTTGAATTCACAGCGATTCGGATTTAGTCAGGCTCTCAAAATAACCTCAAATTGTCAATATTTACCTTTTTTGAACCTTTGAGTCTCATTTTTGGACCTTTTGCCACCTTGAGCTGAGTTTGAACCAAAAAAAATAGGAGAGAGCACGAATGCTCGGCCATGCCTCAGTGAAGGTCGGCCATGGCTATAAATGGCCGGCCGGGCCTTGGTGGTGAGAAACACTGTTCTGGGTGGGGTTAGCCACCCTTCCTTGTTCTTGCTTATTAGCCTTGATTCTTCTATTTGTTGTTTAGCTTTTTAGGCACTTTTTACGCATTTTTAGCCACTGTTTTTCATTTGTTTAGGGTTGTTTTAGGGCTATTCTAAGTTATTTAAATGGTTCATGCTTTGTTTAGTTAGTTATTGTCTCATGAATTGGCATACATAACTTGTTGCATGTTGTTCCAAGCTTTCCTTTACTTACTTTTCATGTTAAAAGACTCACTCTAACAAATCATCTAACCATCTATCTCTTTCATTCTTGAGAATGATTTCAACCGATTGAGGTTGCTCAAAACATGTAAGAGAGACTTCTACCTAATGGCTTAATCTTTTCGGAGATTCATTGTCAACAGTATAGTCTCTCTCTCATGTTTTAGAAGAACCTCTCGTTTGACGTTACTTCTTGTCTAGCGGACTTTAACATCACCATGGACAAATGGACTAATGAATGGCAATGGCTAAATAAATTGGATTAAAATTGGATCAACGCACATAAAGAAAATGACTTAAATTACTTAGACTTGGCCGGATGTTATGTTAAGTTTATCGAGTCAAGAGTGATCATGCGCTAATTCATGGCGTTTTGATGATTCCTGAATCGTCTCTACCACCCTCTTTGAGTTCACTCCATGACAAGAGGGAGGGGCGGTCATATCCATTGCATTTCATTGATTTTTGTCCAAAATTGTATCTGAGATCATCAAGTAATCAATTTGCTCATTGATGGCTTTGGAATCAATTTCAACCTTCTCTCAAGGCTTTCCCATGACAGAGAAGGAAGAAAGGGACAAACAGAGCTTGAACAACTCTGTCTACACTATTTTCGCCTTGGAACACAGAATAGAGTTTTGCATAAAACTGAGGCACGACCGGCCTTCTCTATGCCCGACCGGGCTTCATTGAGGGCTGGCCGACCCTTAAAGTTTGGTCAGCAATGTATTTTTGCAGAAAACAGAGGGGAGTGACTGAGGTGAAACAGGGCAAGCTTGGGGCAAACAGAGCTGTTCTCGAGCACCGTGCATGTGCATGCATGCAATTCTTGCGCATCCTCGCTTATATTATGATAATTGTAATTAATTAATTTAATATTATTTATTGGAATTAATCTCATCATTAACGTGTTGTAATTATTATTGTCCCATTTATAATTGTTGTAGTTACTTAGCTTAGAGAGTTAGTTTATTTATCTTGGTTATCCATATTGTAATAATCTTGGTTATTCGTTGTAATAGCATAGATAGCATAATTAGCTAGTTAATTAGCTTAGCCTATTTTATTTATTCATTCGGTTTTGTAATAGTTAGTTTAATTTAGACTTTCGGACATTGATTTGCACCCTCCTGCGTAAGGGATCAAATGTTGTAATAATGTGTATGTCATCCAACCCTACGTCTTTCTACCTTTTATTTATTCGCTTACGATGGTTAGTATAGGGCATCATGTTTCTTTAGCATACTCCATGTTTCGCATCCATTTGTCTTGCATGCATATAAGGTTCGGCTCATCATGCTAACCCGATATTAATGTCCAAATTCATTTCTCGAATCCATGCTCTCTCGCATGTCTTGAATGAAATCATGTACCATGCTCATAGCCGACCCCATAAAATACATAATTTGTGTGTTGCATTAGCCATAATCGCATAAGTTAGGAACATGCATCTTTTGCTAACTCGTTCACCTTTTTTGGCTCGGAGTACTAGGTGAGCTTTTATTGCTTTAGCATCTTGCATCGAGTGTTTGTGTTGCCATGTCAAAAGCATGAATTCCATTAGGCTAATTGCTTAAATGATATATAAATTGTTTGAATGCCTATGGATGAAAGCTAGGTGCCTGAATTGGGATGATTTGATTAAATGTTCCATTTTAAGCCCACTTTTTCAAGTGGCATGTTTACAAACTCTTTTCAAAACAAAACATAAGATCAAGTGTTCTAATTCTCGCAAACTAGTCTATACTTGTATGCAACACATAGTAATGAAATGCTAGTTTAATAAATCAGAATAAGAGCATATAATGTAAATAAGAAACACATCATGATTAGTAGAGGCTGACCTTTGATCGGACGAGTGGGGTGCTCAATTCATAACCTTCCCGTCTCGTACCTAAGTTCCCAAGCCGAGACACTTTGGTGATGACGGACTAATGGCCTTTGGCACAAGTCTCGGGTTTCCTAAATTTTTCAAAAATATTTAGGTGACGACTCTGAAATCTAGCAGAGCAGTTAATTTTTGGCATTTGATTCAAATATCGATTTTCCAAAAAGAATTGCCAGATTTGGACTCTTTTTGGTTTTCACTATTTCGCATTGCACTTGTGAAATCAGATTCAGAACCACAAATGGAGTCCGAACTATAGGGTTATTCGCCTTCTGAAAGGAACGCGGAAAGTCGAGCTACATTTTCTGGCGACTCTGCTGGGGATTTTAGAGAACTTGACTTGAAACTCATGATGTGACTTTTTATTTACACTTATATTTTTTTTTGCATTTATATTTGCATTGGTGCGCTTAAAGTCATTGTGTTTGCCGACTGCTATTCCTAGACGGTTTGCCGGAGGCTCGACCGAAAGGGTTGCCAAAAGGCTAAGCGGTCATGGGTTCTGCCATGTTAGGAACACAACCTTTGGATCTGGACTACTGTTCTACCGTTTGATCCTTCTTTCACTTCTCAGTGTTAGGTGTGAGAGGTATATTAGATAATCTTGCCAAGGTATCCTTTTGACCATTTGACCTAGTTGCATATAGTGAAACTATAGTGACTATTCTAATTTAAGACAGGATGCCACCTATTCATAGGATGTTGTGAAACTCGTTGTTTGAATTAGTACAACCTAGATCATGCCAAAAATCTAGGACAGGGTAACCCTATCCCCTCATAGGGGTGTTTTGGTTCTTTTTACTTGATGCATGCTTTTACAGTAAGACTGTACATGATGGCTTATATCAGTAAGGTTAAAAACAGAGTTCAGTGGGGATTACAGTTCAACTATGTATCTTGACTGTTGTGAATTGAGGCCGAAGTGCTGTCTGATTTTGATTTTGTTTTTCTTTCTTTCTTTTTGTTAGGTAGTTTACCAAGCTTCAGAAAGACCCGATATTTTCCAAGTTGTGTGGACTTGTTTTGGCAGGCTGTGCAAAGCTTGAGACCTTGTTGATGGTTAGCTCGTGCTAGTCTCGCTTTCCTCCAGTCACTCGATGGAGAAGGAATAGACAATCAGTAGATTCAGTACAAAGCACTCCACGAACACCTACCCGTTCTCAATCAATCCATTCACCAGCATCTAGTTCACCTGGGTTAGCAATGGCACAAAACACAACACCAAACGCAGAGAAATTCGCTACCATGATGATTGCCGTCCAAAGAACTATGGATACTGTAAACCAAAGAATGGCTGCACAAGATGAAGCCATTCCTGATCTGCAACATACATCTGGGGCATCAACGTCAACTGTGCATCCAATTCGTACTATTCAGCCAAACTCGGATCTACCCCCGCCAGCAGAAAATCTGCCAGTCCCAGATCCTCAAGACATATTTCCCCTAGCTCCAGTTTATCGTCCTTCGGTTCCACCTCCTCCAGGGATTTTTCTTTTCGATATCAGTGAAATTGATCTAGCCTTGGTCAAAATCGCTAGATTGGAGAAAGCATTGAAGAAATCTTGGGGCTTCAACTCTATTCCAGATATCGAAGATGGGTACATTGAGGCTTCGGTTAGATTACCAAAGAAATTTAAGATACCCCACATCGACAGATTCGATGGGAGTGAGGATCCAATTGTGCATGTCCGATTGTTTTTGGATGTATTAAGGCCCATGGGTTTGTCTCGGGCGCAGAAGCTTTCGTTGTTTGGAAGGACCTTGTCTGATGTGGTGGCTATCTAGTACGCTAAGTTGGAGGACTTTACAAAACGAAATTGAGAGGAGCTATCTAAGGTATTTGTCACTCAGTACTCATATAACAATCAAATAGAAGTAACCATTAGTGAGCTGGAGGCTACTACCAAGAACCCCAAAGAATTATTCATTGATTTTGTCGCCCGGTAGAGAGCCAAAACAGCCCGAATGACAAATAGACCTGTCGAGAGAGAATAAGTCAGTCTAGTGGTCCAAAACCTCGAGCCAGACATGTTGCAGAGAATGATAGTGGCACCGTTGTCCACATTCGCTTCCTTACATGAGCTGGAGGTCCAGATCGAGAGTGCATTCAAAAAGGGTATCATCCACAGAACAAGCAAACCCGTAAGGAGGCCATTTTCTCGGAATACCAATGCTAGCAGTAGCACTATTCCGCAGCCTGTAGATGTTAGCAATGTCGTCACAATTGCCAAAATGGATGATCCTTTTACTAATGCCACAACCTCATAACCTTCACAAAATACTGGTCCACCTTGAAACCGTAGAGCCATTACTCCCCTCCATATGAGCCTAACTCAAGCCCTCAAGTTATTGATACGAAAGGGGTATCTCAAGCCTCTCGATCTTCGTCCACTCCCAGACCCATTACCACCCAAACACGACCTTACCCAGTACTATATCTTTCATCAACAACATGGCCATCCCACAGACATGTGCTACCGCCTACGTCATGAGATTCAGGATCTCATTGACAACAAAGTCATCGCCCCACCGCAAAACCAAATGTAAAAACCAACCCACTTCCTACACATAACCAAGTCCTCCTGCCTAGAAACATTAACCATATCCATACACTACCACCCACCTTCAACCCCAGCATATACATTACCTTATCTCACCTATCAAAATCGGAGATGGTAATTCCAGAAAGCACAGACATGTGCATGATGGATCTAATACCACAAACCCAATCCGAACTTGAGGCAGTAGAAATGGAGAAAGAGAAGAATGCACTAAAGACAGGGTTGTCTGATACCCGAGTCATAGATAAGGGGGACTCGCTTGCGGAGGAGTGTGATCCCAACTTATACATTGTGGCCATCGATAAGCCAAAGCCAGTGGTCATATTGCCAGACTTTCTTAACATCAATGTTATCGAGGAAGACTAAATGGCACAGAATCAGAATAAGTGGCATGAGCAAGGCCTGCATGACTTAGCAAACCTAGAGGAGGATCTGACAGAATTAGAAGAGGATCTGGAGGATCTTTACTTCTTTGAGGAAGAAGACACAAGCTGTGTACAGATAGGATGGTGGGACCCGAGCCAGCCAGAAATTAGCAATGGATGGTTGAGTGAGGAAGAGTGCGATGTGAAGGAACAAATAGAAGAGACTGGAGGAGAAGAGAAAATTACTGTTAAGGGTAAGGGTAAGGCTGAGGCTACACCTCTTACTGAGAAGGAACAGACACTGGAACTGTTTCAATAGTAAAGGATGGAGGAAATCCAAGCGAAGATAGCTCTGGAACAAGGTAAACGAAAAGGGAAAGAAGAAGCTGAGTCCACAACCGGCAGCGTTCAAAACACTAAAAAAACAAAATGGGATCCCAATGATCGAAAGAGAATGTTGAGAAAACTCAAAAAGTACCGAGATGTTGAAACTTGAGCTATGGTGGAAGAAGAATGGTATGATGATAGAGCGCGTGATGTTAATATGCTCTAGATAAAACCTGATGCAAGTCCAACCATGACTACATGAGAGTAGTGGGAAGACAACGACCTGAGTCATGTATACACTGACGAAGGTTGGAAAGCTGATACCCGAGATGACACTTGGTATACTGATAAGATCAATCATATGACCCAGAGTGGTCGGTACTTCAAACCCGCAGCGTTGAACTAGCCAGAGACCTCTAGAAAGGAAGCTGAGAAAGCGAAAGAGAGGGATGTGGAGGAGAACATGGTCTTGAAACAGCTCAAGAAGATTCAGGCTGACATATCCATCTGGAGACTGATAATGGCGTCTCGAGAGCATATGCAAGCTCTATTCGAAACAACGAACCGAACCAAACTACCCATTGACACCACCGCTGACCAATTGGTGTCGTTGGTCATCTCTGGGGACGTTATGCCAGTAATATCCTTCACGGATAAAGAATTGCCTCCCAAGGGTGCCAACCACAGCAGGCCTTTGTATGTAACCTTAGAGAGTCGAAAAAAGTGGATTCTGGTGGTATTAGTAGATATCGAGTCAGCGATCAATGTGTGCCCAGTCAAAACTATCTATGCCATTAGTTTGAGGTTGATTGACTTTACACTTGCGACCCAAGCTGTCCGAGCTTATGATAATACAACCGGGATGTCATGGGGACATTCAAGAGCAATATCCTGATCGGCCCGTCTGAACATGAGGTAGAATTCCATGTCATGGATGTTTCAGCCACATTCAATCTATTACTGGAAAGGCCCTAGCTCTATTAGATGAAGGTTGTGTCATCAACAGTCTATCAGTTAGTGAAGTACCCCTTTAAAGACGGGATCGCCACCATATACAATAACTCTGCAATCTATCCTTCCCAAGGAACTACTGTACCACTACTAGAGATCATACATGGAGAAGAGGATGTGTTCATTTCCTGCTTCTCTCTAGCAGAAGCCCGGTTGGTTCAAACCATCATGGTAGAGGGCGATGGAGATTATGTGAGTACGCAATCCATATACATAATGAACAAACAGAGGCATATGCCTGGGTCAGGACTAGGCTGAAGCGGAAGGCAGGGAGGTACTATTGCTAAGAAGCTGAGTCATAACCCCCATGCTTTCGGGCTGGGATACAAACCTACCACTGCAGATTAGCAGTGGAAAGGACAAGAGATGAGAGAGAGGCTGAAGGCAAAAAGAACTGGAAAGCAGCATGAGTTAGTCCACAAACCTATATGAGGAACCCTGAACGGACGCTTTATCCGCCAAGGGGAAGATTTCCCGTTCTGTGGATTCCCAGAGCCCTGATATGACTGGGAGACAAAGACAAGGTATTCGGGGTTCGAAATCTTTTTCGGGCACCAGTTACCAGAAGAGGAGGATGAACAGGCAAACCTAAGCACTGGCATGGATCAAGGAAGGACTGGAAACCTAGGCATTGAAGAGGAGGAGTTGCTGGGAAAGGCACTGGCTGACTTACTGATGAGTTCTACCGTTGGAGCTGAGACCACCAACTTAGGTGATAATTTTACTATCTCAATGATTGGGGATAACCCGGCAGCGGATTTCTCCAATCTTATCTTGGATGCATCTGAGGCTTTGCGCCTGGTCTGGAAGTTTGAGCAAGGCGTCATCAACAGTTCTGAATCAGATAGTGGGTCTAGATCTGATTCCATTGAGTCTACGGAGTCGGAGTCAGATTCGAGTTCCTCTGAGTTTGGTGCTTCTGGGAGTGGTAACCCGGATGCCAAAGTCCTGTCCAGGTCGTCTTTTAGTTTTTCTTTTGAGTCCATTGTAACCGAGGATCCAAACTTTTTGAATGGGAATACTGTGAATGTTGCTTACTTCTCTGTGCCTTTGGTTTGTTGTACTGATCTTAATTTTTAAAATTTTGACATAAACGAAGAAGAAGAAATTCCTCGGGTTTTGAAAAATTTGGTTGATCATGAAAATGAGAGGCGTGTTAAGCCCTGTACAGATGAGATCGTATCAATTAATGTGGGTACTGAGGAAGATCCTCGCTTGGTCCAGATCGGGTCCACGCAGCGTTAATCGCTTTATTAAAAAATTTCAAAGATGTTTTCGCGTAGTCCTACAAAGACATGCCTAGAATCGATCCTGAGATTGTACAGCACCGAATCCCTCTGGACCCTGAGGCCCGACCAGTTAAGCAAAAGATGCGTAGAGTTCACCCAGATTAGGCTTTGAAGATTAAGAAAGAAGTTACCAAACAAATTGAGGCAGCGTTCTTGCTTGTATCTAAATATTTGACGTGGTTGGCCAATATTGTTCCAGTCCCAAAGAAGGATGGCAGAATCAGAGTTTCAACTGCCGTATATTGATGAGTTAGTAGACTTCACCGCGGGCCATGCATTGCTCTCGTTTATGGACGGATTTCCCGGGTATAATCAGATCTTGATGGCACCCGAGGATAGGGAGAAAACCGCTTTCACCACTCGGTGGGGCACCTATTGTTACTGAGTCATGGCGTTTGGGCTGAAGAATGCTGGGGCCACTTATCAGAGAGCTGCAACTACCATTCTGCACGACATGATCCACAAAGAGGTTGAGGTGTACGTGGACGATATGATTGTTAAGTCCAAAGATCAAGAGGGCCACTACATCGCCTTGGACAAATTCTTTCAGCGGATCAGAGACTATAGATTGATGTTGAACCCGTAAAAATGAACTTTCGGTGTAACAACAGGAAAAATGCTGGGATTCTTGATTATACAGAGAAGAATTGAGGTAGATCCTTCCAAAATCAAGGCCATCTTAGAAATGCCACTGCCAAGGATTGAAAAAGAGGTGCACAGCTTTCTAGGTAAAGTACAATTCATAAGGTGATTTATTTCAAAACTAACCTTGACTTGTGAACCATTATTTGGTCTCCTGAAAAAAGGAAAGAAGTTCCAGTGGGACGATCGCTGTTAGTTCGCTTTTGAATAGGTTAAGCAGTACCTGCAGAATCTGCTTGTGTTATCATCGCCAAAACTAGGAAAACCGTTGATCTTGTACCTGTCAGTGACAAACTCAACTATGAGGTGTATGTTAACTCAAGAGTCGGAGGCCAAAATGGAGAAAGCTGTTTACTACTTAAGTAAGAAAATGCTGGATTATGAGACCCATTACATTCCCCTTGAGAAATCTTGTCTAGCTTTGGTATGGGCTACTCGGAAGTTGAGGCACTACCTGTTAGCTCACTCCGTAATCCTGGTTTCGGGATTAGATCCCATCAAAGATCTTTGGTTGCTTCTTCTCTCAGAATTTGATCTTACATATATTACACACAAGTCTGTTAAAAGGAGAGCTGTAGCAGAATTTCTGACTGATCACCCAGTAGGGGGGATGAAGTGGTGGAGTACCTTTTCCCAAATAAAGATATTCTGCAAATAGAAGAGAGAATGTGGACGATGTACTTTTGACAGAGCAGTCAATCAATACAGCAGTGGCACCTCCAGCAAGCGCATCACTAGCCGCAGCAGCAGTGGTAACGGTAGCAGCAACCTCCGGCACAGCTTGAGCCATACCTGGGGTAAGAGGCGCCATCAGCCGGGTGTGTAAGAAGGTAGTGAAGTCGCCAGGCTCAGAATGATGATCGCCGTCCTCGCCTATCATCAAAAGGTCAATATGAGGACTGTCTTGCAGATCATCCACTACCTTCATAGTCGGGGGAGGCGGATATGGAATGTTGGGGTTAGCGACGCCCCGCGTCTGGCGGATAAACCTCTCCCCAAGTAGTACGCCCAGCCAAAAGGGGCCCTTGAACAGAATCCTCATTGTAGAAACATGCCATGCAGCGGCGTAGGTCGTCCTCGACACCTGGGGAATGCCCGCCCAAGGGTGCTAGTCAACCTGAGAAATCAGTGCAGTGTTAGATCAGTGCAATATGAGAATGACAGTGCGGTGTTAGAAATCAATGCAATGTCAGAAGTCAGTACAGTATGAGAATGGCAATATGGTACAGATGCAATAACATAAGAGTGACCGTGTAGTGTGAGAAACAGTGTAATATGCTTATAGTAGGTAAAAACTAAAGGCCGTTATTTTGCCACCTGGCCTGCAGTGATCGTGTCAAAGAAGTGGCGGAAGTACGGGAAGGTTCGGTCTACAAAGCGGCGTCGCTTGAACCGCAAGTTGTAGTACTGGGAGCGGGGTACTGGCAACTTGATCGGCCTCACTGGGATCGAAGCCAAGGAAGTGAAATATGTGTAGACCCAAACACTACAAGAAAAAGCGTTTTTGGCGACTAAAAATTCAATTTTCGTCGCTGAAAGTTGTATAATTGGCGACTAAAATGGATTTAGTCGCCAAAATTGAACCTTTTTGCCGACTAAAATAGTTTAGTCGCCGAATACCAGGCTTTTAGCGACTAAAAGGCAGTTTAGTCGCCGAATGTAGGGGTTTTAGCGACTAAAGGTTGTTTGGTAGCCAAAAGTGACGGTTTTTGGCGACTAAAATAATTTAGTAGCCAAAAGTGATGGTTTTGGCGACTAAAAAACATTTTAGTTGCCAATTATAGGTGTTTTTCCGACTAAAAAAAGATTAGTCGCTGAAAATGAAGGTTTTTGGCTACAAAAAAAAAATTAGTAGCTAAAAACAGTGAATTGGCGACTAAAATTCAGTTTAGTAGCCAAAAGGAGACGTTTTTGGCGACTAAAAACAGATTTAGTCGCCAAAACTACTATTTTTAATTTCAACTTGTTTTTTTACCGACAAAAAAATAATTAGTAGCCCAAAAATCATAGAATTGGCGACTAAATAATGGATTTAGTCGCCAAAAGTGGCCTAAATTTTTTTTTTAATAAATAATTTATTTTTTACATAAATTATATTGAATTAAAATAATTATATTTATATATATTGTTTTGTATTAATACCGTCAATATATTATATAAATAATATATATTGCAAATATATTCATGTGATGTTGTAGTGGCATAATGGAGGGAGTGTGTTGCAAAAAAGGTTGCAGGTTGGGCACGGTTCGAAACTCAGAAAAACCAAAAAAAGTGATTTTTTTTTTTTTTCCCGACGGAACACCTTTGGCGACTAAAATATTAGTCGCCAAAAGTCTTGATTTTGGCGACTAAGCCGTTTAGTCGGCGATTGATTGAGAATTGGCGACTAAATTATTAGTCGGTAAATGTATGATTTTCAAAAGGCTAAAACACTATTGGCGACTAACATTTTAGTCGCGAAAGACCTGTCTTTTGGCGACTAAAAAAATATTAGTCGCCAATGCCTACGCCGACAACGTATACGCGACAAATGTGGCGACTAAAGAATTTTGTCGGGGAAAGTCAAATTTTGACTTTCGGCGACTAAAAACAGACTTTTGGCGACTAAAAATTTAGTCGTCAAAAGTGATTTTTCTTGTAGTGAAAGCTACAAACGGAAGACATGGGAAAAATAGATCATATGAACAAGAAATGCAACAGTGAATAGAATGTAAAGCATATCAGAAAAGTGAGTGTAGGGTATACCTCCCAAACCCTCCAGTAACTGCCGAGTGAATCCGCCTTGCGGCGGGAGATGGAGCACATGTAGCAGTATAAGGTGGCCAGGCCGGCACCACCCCAGTCATACTCCACCACCCGAGGAAGGCGTACCAGTGCCCCTAGAAGGTATAACCCCACGGTATTTTCCCTATTCGCAAACAGGGTAGTACCGAGAAGATACATGAGGAAGCTGCGGGTGTACTGGGCAACCTCATCTAATGCTTGAAGTTAAATTAACGCAGCGTAGCACAATAAAAGGACATGTAACTTTGATAAATTAAATCCTGTTTCTAACATTCTAAAGAGAAAAAGGAAAGAAAAATGCTTTGCAGCTCTAGGCCTATTTTGGAAAGATGATTATAATCAACTTTTTGGTGAAAAACTGCTTATAATCAGCTTTTTTGTGAGAGAAGAGGTGGGTTATAATCCAAAAATCAGATTATAACCGTGTTGCCAAAATAGGCCTAATTCTTGCGTTCTAAAACTAGCTCTAATGAGTTGGCAGTGAGCCCCACCCACTGTGATATGATGTTTTGGTCTTGGTTTGTTTGTTTGTTTGTTTGTTTTTTTTTTTTTTCCCTTCTTGCCATGTCATTAGTGCTTCATTAGAGTACCAAAATTAGTGCTCTGAATCATTGCTAAAAAAGAAAACATCCGTACTAGAAAGCAAAATTGTTTGCTAATTCGGTTCTTCTTCAACTCCAATTTTCTTTATTAGCTACCATGTTAATCACAGCAAACACTTTTTTTCCTTTTTTTTTTTAATCAGCACAACAAACACAAGAAATTTGTTCTTTTTTTTTTATTTTTATAATCGGATATCCGGGCTAGCTTACATGCACCTCAACTAATCCCAGAATCCTAAAATTAACAATCGGATAAACCCCTTGGCCTTTGTGAAATTCATACCTACAACCTCTTGGATAGTTAGCCCTTTGGTTGTCTTTTTCTCCGACTAAGTCAAACACCTTGGGGTTAACACAACTAACACATTAAGTCAGTAATATTATGTGCAGCCTAACAAAGAAAAATAAAAATAAAATAACTTCGTGAAAAAAATAAAACAGATTCATTTTTTTCATTTACGGTTTCATTCATGTGCAAATTACCTTCCTATTATTTGAAAATAATCATATAATTTATTTTTTGTTTGTGGATTGAAGTACACCATTAGACATTCTATCTAAGTTAAGAGTAAGTGTAAAAGGGATTATGTGCTCATTTGAAAATGTTAAGAAAGTAAACCATACAAGAAGTTAAATTGAATTTTACTTTCCAAAAAATGGGCAAAATTACTTGTAATTTGCATATGTTACTTATGTATAGTCTTTTTATTTAAATTCTTAATGGGCCGGACACAAGAGGTTATGTGCATAGATAAAACTTTTTTAAAAGAAGTTAAAATGATATAATTTGAAATGATATAATTTTACTTTCCAAGAGGTTATGTACAGTATTTAAAATGATGTAATTTGATAATTTTATATTAATAGTACAATTATAATTTCTTTTATTTTGCTCACACAATGCCTAATGAAAATGACAAAGAGAAAGGTCTTGCTAAACTGTGTCATTTTGCACTAGCTCACTGTGTGGCCGTTTGGTAGAGCTGTGAGAAAGTAATTATAGATTATAACTTAATAGATTATAATTTATAGCTGTGAACATAAGTTATTAATCTGTTTGGTGTAGTTGTGGGATTATGAATTTAAGCAACAGAGTAGTGTTTGGTAAATAAGCTGTTAAATAGTTTTTTTTTGTATAATTGTCATTTTTTCCCTTATATGATATAAAAATGATGATTTTGTCATTTTTTTTCAGTTAACATAATTAGTATCAATTAGTATCAATTTATATAAAAATTGATACATTTGATAAAAATGTAATGGAAGTAATATTGTACCAGTTTTTTTTCCATTATAAATTAATTAGTATCAATTAATGGCTTAATTAGTCTCAATTAATACTAAAATTATTAATTAGTATCAATTAATATTAATAATTTTTTTCCTTGTTTATTTTATTTTATTTTATTTTTTTTCATTTTATTTTATTTTCTTTAGTTTATAGTTTATTTTTTCAAATTAGAAGTGGTGCATGCATGGTGAGATTAAAATTTAGAAAAATGTTGAAATACTAATTAAAATTTTCAATTTATATTCATTTTAGTTTATAAATACATGAATATTAATTGATATATTTTTTTAATTTATTAAAAACTGTTACAAATACCAATTAATATTTTTTTAATTTATTATTACAAAATTGTTACAAAATATACCAATTTATTAACATTTTATAATTTCATTCATGAATGACCCCTAATGATGTGGCATTGAGGTTAAACCCTATCTAATAAAATGTTTCACAAATTAAAATTTGTCACTTATCAAATACATTATTAAAAATAATTTTTAAAAGTAATAAATTAAATGTTTTAAGTATTTTTCTTTATAAAAAGGACACGCAATCATGATTAAAAGAGAAAATATGCAACCTTTAATCGTAGCAACATTAATCGCATTTAAAAAATAAAATAAAAATGGTTGGTAATTTGAATTTGTATGACTTGAATAGTTTGAATGTATCAAAATGATGTCGTTTTATTTTTAAGTAAATTAATTTTTTTATTTTTAGTAATATTTTACGTAATTTTTTTATTTTTTAGATATAACTAATCTAAATATATTTAAAAGTACAATATTTATGAATTTTTTAAAAAAAATTCACCAAATAAAAAAAATATTAAAAAAAATGAAAATTTACATCTCCTTAATTTATCACTCAGAAATGACCCCTAATGATGTGGTATTGAGGTTAAACCCTACCTAATAAAATGTTTCACAAATTAAATTTGACACTTATCAAATATATTATTAAAAATAATTTTTAAAGTAATAAATTAAATGTTTTAAGTATTTTTCTTTATAAAAAGGACTAGCAATCATGATTAAAGGAGAAAAGATGCAACCTTTATTCGTAGCAACGTTAATCAGATTTAAAAAATAAAATAAAAATGGTTGGTAATTTGAATTTGTATGGCTTGAATAATTTAAATATATCAAAACGATATCGTTTTACTTTTAAAACAATATTATTTGAAGACATTCAAATTATTTTGGTTATAAAAATTTGAATAATACTTTGTAACTCGAGAAATGTGGCTCGAAAGTGGCTCAAATAGCGAAAACAAGTCGTTTTGGCTATTTATTTATTTTTCTTTCTTGTTCTTTTTCTTTCTTTCAGAAGAGAGAAGAGGCAAGAGAGAGAAGAGAAGAGAGAAGAGATGAGGAAGAGAAGGAAGAGAGAATGAAGATAAGGTGGCGTCTCTCTCTCTCTACCGGTGGCGGCGCCGATGGGTATCGCCTCTTTCAAACTCTACTTTTTTTTATTTTTTTATTTGATCTGGATCTGAAGATGAGGGGAAAAAGAAAAAAAAAATTTGTTGATGATGAAGATGTTGTTGATGATGTGTTGATGAAGATGTTGTTGATGATGTGTTATGAAGACACTCTGTTTTCTCTACATTTTTTTTTTTTAGTTGATCTGGATTTGATCTGGATTTGAAGATTAGTTTATCAAAAAATAAAATAAAATTGGTTGATGATGATGATGTGTTGATGAAGATGTTGTTGATGAAGGCATTTTTCTTCTTCTTCTTCTTCTTCATCAAAAAAATATGCAGAAAAATGCAAAAAAAAAGCAGAAAAAAGAAAAAAAGAAAAAAAAAACATTAAAACGACGTCATTTTGATGTCAGGCCATTTGAGCCATGCTAATTTCGAGCTACTAACCGGAATTGTATTGTAAAAAAAATGTTGTACCCATTACAAACAAAATAGTGAAAAAGGCTCGAGTTTGATTTTGAGTTGGAGTTTGGGTTAGACCACTCATTAAGGCAACGTGGCTGGCCCAACACGAACTTTTTGGATTGGGGTGTTTCCGAAGGGCAAAAAAATTATTTTATTTTATTTTTAATTTTAATTTTTTTATAGTTTTGCCTTTCAAGAACGTTCATTTAGTTCCAACACAGAACAGCCTCGATTTATAACTTTGAGTTTTAGTTAAAAAATAAAAAGTTACTAGGCCTCATTTGGGAACAAGTTAATTTAGTAATTTTTTGGCTATTTGGCTGAAATATGAGTTAAAAAAAACTAGTATGTTTGGGATGACTTTTTGGCTTTTTACGAAAAGATGTGCAAAAAGTAGAGAGAAAAGAGAATCTTTGACTTTTTGGTATGGGCTGTTGGCTTTTTGGCTAATTTAATAACTTTTTGACTTTTTGGCTAAAAAGAAGGGTTCCCAAACGAGACAAACTTTTTATTTTTTTACATATTTTTTTATGAAAAATTATAAAATTACTAAAATAACTTGTGTTGCACAGCTATTGGGCTATGGTATATTCATTGTTTGTACGAATGATGAATATACAATCTTGATCTTGGGCTTATATTCAATAAGCTTGTATTCAGGGGATTCTATTTGCACTTAAAAAATTATTAAGTAAAGATTCTATTTACACCTAAAGAAATTATTAAGTACGTTCAATTTTTTAGTACATTCTATTAAATTATTTTGTGTTATAATTTATTCTCAATATACTCTATTTTTTTTTCTCAAACTACTTTTCAAGATATACCTAAATAACAAACAAATCAAAAATCTTAAATTATATAATCCCAAATTACAAAAGCTTTAAAAGGTTCTAACTGATTGCTAAGGTTTGATTAATAACTTGAAATCGGGCAAGGTTGTCTATTGGTACTCTCAAAATATAATAGATGATATATGTCATATATGTAAGTTAATGGACTGTTTGTATTGCAAAAATGCATCGTAATGTTGTTAAACCCGCACATGATGCGGCTAAAACTACCTTGTTGTTGGGTAGTTAATTTTGGTGTTTTGTTTGAATCTTTACAAAATATATATATATATATATATATCTAAGTTTATGTTCCTAAAAAAAAAAATGATGATTGTTTCTTGGATGTCATACAATGTAAAGTGAGATACTCTTGTGAAAATTCAACAATTTTAAAGTCTTGGATATAACCACTCAAAAGGACAACTAATATATGCTTAAAATATATAACATTTGTGAAATTAAAATTATCACACTTCTTATTATTGAATTCGTAATCCAACCTGTCAAATTGAATAAAAATCATACCACTTAAAAATATAATTTTCTTCTATTCTCACTTTCTTTACGTACACCCTTTTCATTCTTGTTTTCATCCATCATTTAAAAATCACTTCAATATTATTCATCAACAAACTCAAGCACCAAACCGGGAAAACAATAATAGAAATGACACATACACACAAAACTATAGGTAATAAATTTTCACTTGGGCAAGAATTTCATTGATACTGTGTTTGGTTGAGAGATTTGGGGTGAGATTCGGAAAGAGAAAGGAAAAAAGTGTGTGAAATTAGGTAAAATATAAGTATGTTTTGTTCACATTTCACCTACCATTTTCATTTCTCTTTCTAAATCCCTCCTGAAATCCTCCAACCAAACACAACATTATGGTCCTCTGTCAAGAAGAGACAAATGATAGGTCTCACATATTGATAAACTACACCTATGATATCATTGTTAGCTGTATATTATTATAGATGTATATTATTATACTTATCTATTTATATTGTAGATATATATCTATCTTTATACTTATCTATATCTCCTTGTATCTCTATCTTCTTCTATACTTATCTAGGTTTCATTTCAACCTATATATACAGGCTTCTCCTATTGTATTATTTATTCAATTTAATATATCAGAATCACTCTCATAACATGGTATCGAGCCTAGGGTCCTCTCCTAGCCTCTTATTCTTCTTTATCACATTTTTTTTTTCTTCTGTCTGGCAGCTTGATTCTGTCTCACGTTGGTTTCTACTGGGTTCTGCGTTTCTCGTCCATCCCTGTTTTCACGTTTGGACTATACCAGCCTTTTCGCCTCTTCAAGACGACGCCAACGCCACCAGAATCACCTCCATCAGACGCCGCACACGCCTCCCAAAGATAGGTCATGCGCTATGACGCTTCTTACGCGCCCCATGCGTCTTCTGCTCTCCTGTCTTGAGCTATCTTGCGCCACGGCCTCACCTGCTAACTTGAGCCGCGTGTTTTGACGTCATCGCTGACGTCAACCTTGTTTTTCTGTGCGCCGCTGCCTCTGATTGCTACCGTGCTCCGTGCGCACCTCTGTTAACGTGCACCGCGCCTTTTTGTGACGTCAGCCCTTGCTATGACGTCCACCCTAGTTGATCAGCTCAGTCCAACAAGTTTGACCAGCCGATTCCTTGCTTTTCTGGTCATTTTTTGGCTCGTTTAGACCATACTGTGCACTTTGTATCGCCTCTAAATTCCCCAGCAGAGTCACTAGAAACTATAGCTTAGCTTTTCGTGCTCATTTCATATACGACTAGCCCTACAGTTTAGACTCCCGTGGTTCTGAATCTGATTTCACAAAGTGTAATGTGAAACAGTGAAAACACAAAAAGAGTCCAAATCTGACAATTCTTTTGTGAAATCGACGTTTGAATCAAATGCAAAAAATGGACTGCTTTGCTAGATTTCAGAGTCGCCACCTAAATATTTATGAAAAATTTAGGAAACCCATGACTCGTGCCAAAGGCTACTTATCCGTCATCGCCAAAGTGTCTCGGCTCGGGAACTTAGGTACGAGAGGGGAAGGTCATGAATTGAGCACCCCACTCGCCCGATCAAAGATCGACCTTTACTAATCATGATGTGATTTTTATTTACATTATATGCTCTTGTTCTGATCATTAGGCTAACCTTACTATGTGTTGCACATAAGTATAGACTAATTTTGCAAAAGTTGGAACATTCTAATTTCATGTTTGTTTTGAAAATCGATTTGAATACGCGTCACTTGAAAAAAAATGAGTTTGTACATACATTAATCAATTTGTCCCAATTTTAGCAATTAGCCTCATGGAAAGCATGCTCGATATGGCAACACAAATATACTATGTGATATGCTAAAACAATAAGTGCTCACCTAGTACTCCAAGGCAAGCCAAATAGAGAAGAATGATTAGAAAATATGCATGTTCCTAAAAAACGCAATGTGACTAATGTAGCGCATGTATTATGCAATTTTTAATAAGCTCGGCTATGAGCATGGTATATGATTCCGTTCAAGACATGCGATAAAGCACATATTCAAGTAATGAATTTGAACATTGATATTGGGTTAGTATGATGAGCCGAACCTTGGATGCATGCAAGACAATGGATGCAACGTATAAGAATGCTAATTTGAAAAATGATGCGTTATACTAACCATCGTAAGCAAGTAAGTAAAAAGGAGAAAGACGTGGGGTTGGAAGACATACAACTTATTACACATTTGCCCTCATGCAAGAGGGTGCGAATCAAAGTCCGAAAGTCCAAATTAAACTAATTATTACAAAACCGAATGAATAAATAAGCGAAGAATTAACTAGCTAACTACTCTATTACAACAAGGATAATCATGAGAAGTAACCTAACTATCTAAGTTAATTAGCTATAACAATTACAAATAAGCAATAATGATAATTACAACACTAATAATTAATAAGACTAATTGTAACAACAATAATAATTACAATGCTAATAAACATTGAGGTAAGCAATGATGCACAAAGGTTGCATGCACAGTGTCCAAGAACAACGTTATCCGCCTAGGCTTGTTCTATTTCACCTTCAGCCACTGCCCTCTGTTTTCTGCAAAACATACTGCTGACCAAACATTGATGGCCGGTCATGCCTTAATTTCATGCAAAATCTTATTTTGTGCTCTGAAGTGAAAACAGTGTAGACAGAGTTATTCTAGACTCTGTTTGTCCCTCCCACATTTCTCTATCATGGGAAAGCCTCGAGAGAAGGTTGGAATTGTTTCCAAAGCCATCAATGAGCAAGTTGATTGCTTGATGATTTTCGATACAATTTGGACAAAAAATCAATAAATGAAATGAACCACAACCACCTCTCCATCCTATCATGGAGTGAACTAAAAGAAGGAGGTAGAGACGTTTCAAGGTTCACCAAAACATCATGAATTGATGTAAGACAACCCTTGACACAATGGAAACAACCAACATAATTCATATATTAGAGAAAATCAATCAGAGCATATAAGTTAATGTGTTACAATTGTGGTCCGAGAAATTTGGATTCTAGAGAAAATTCATTACAAGGGTAGAAATAAACCAGTGGTAATCAAAGAAGAAACATAAATTGAAAGTTTAGAAAAAATTGATGTCAATCAGTTAAAGCACATAAATTATTCCATATAAGATATTGCATCACAGATAAAGTTAATCTCAATTAATCAAGGCACAAGGAGGGAAACAAAAAATGGTCAGAGAAATTTTGAAATTTCACTGAGACTTCAGTGGCGATAGAAATCTAACCTGTCGAGGTGCAAGAGAGTGGATTGGTGTCTTCTGCAACTGTTTGGTCAAGCTTTGCAGGTTCCACTTCGCACATCTTGGGAATTCAGTTGTGTTACTGTCTTCCGAGTCAATGATAGTCGCATGTTCGCATAGCCAATACTGTGATGGAAATTGAAGTAATTAAATTTTGCTAAACACACAAATTTGTAAGTATCATAACTGTAAATTCTACTTACCAGCAATGCAATGACACACCCCGTAACTTTTTCTGGAGTTTTGTGCAATGCTGTGATAGAATCGATCAATGTTGCTGTGATTGCTTCTGGCCAATCATACTGCTTCATTGATTCAAGAGGTTCCACGTACTTGATAAAAACCCACCATATTGAATTCTCACTTGTTGCAAAAAAATAGGGTGAGACACAAGTACAAAGTAACAATGATCGCTACATCTTTGAAGTCAGTTGGTTGCTTGCCTTTCATTGTTTTGATTAAGGCATTCTTAAGAATAAGACCAATAAGCCTTGTGTCCTTTGGGAATCTTTGCCTTAGGAATACAGTGTTTGGTTTTTTTTAGTATCTCAATGACATGGCTCATTTACCACCTTGCAAACCAAAAATCAAGGTCATGTCATTGGTTGTAAAGGTCAAGTTCTTTTTACCAACTGTGAATGCTTTCGTTTTTTCATTGTAACATTGGATTATTGCAACTACATCATCATCATCAGATTTCTTAGACTTCCTTGAATCCAACCTTCCAGTGGTTGGAGCTTGGATCAAATACCAGAATGGAGTATTTTGAAGCTCTTCAAGTTGGTTTGAATTGAATTTACGGGTTTGAAAAAAGGAGACAATAGATGAGAGGTTGGATTGGTATTGAATGTTGTAATGAGTTCTCATTCTTTGGAGTTTAATAGATTTTTTCCCCCTTGAGCTTTAGTCTTTTGAAGTTGGGGTATTCATCTTGACGCTTGTTGCTTCATCACCTTAGACTTGTGTTTTTTGGCGAGGAGCTTGTAGTGTTTTGCTACTTTTTGATCTAAGATCATAAGAAGACTCAAAAAGTTTCTGTTTCTTTTGTGGTGTTTTTGGTGTTTTGCTACTTTTGCGTTTCGCCATTTCTAGACAATGAAAACATAAAGATGTCAACATTAAATCCCATAGAAAGTTAAACATGCTACAGAAAATTAAACATGTCAGAGAAAATTATACATAAAGAAGAAAACTAAGGTGGCCAGAGAAAATTATACACTGAAAATTAAATGTCAGAGTACTAATTGTTTTCCTGTGGAATACATCTAGCCAAAGAAAATTTCCATTCTCAGAGAAAATCAAAAAAACAACATAAACATTCCAAAGAAATCAGCAAGAGATAAAAATAACCTGGCCAGAGAAAATTATAAATTCCAGAGAAACTTAGACATAGACAAGAGAATACTAAAAGTGTTTTCGTGTGGAATACATGTTGCCACAACTAATTTCCATTCCCAGAGCAAATAAACAAAGCAACATAAACATGACAAATTTTTTTAAAAAAAATTGATAAAAAAAATTACATATAGATGTAAAATATAGCCAGAGAAAATTCAAACACATTCCAGAGAAAATTACACATTCTAGAGAAAATTTCCATTCCGTCATATTAAAATGCCTGAGAAATTTACATACACAACCAAAGAAATTTAAACATAATAGAGACATACCAGGGAGAAAAGTGATGTGGCCAGAGAAAATTATAAATGTCAAAGAAACTTAGACACAGACAAGAGAGTAATATTACATATAGATGTAAAATATAGCCAGAGAATTCAAACACATTCTAGAGAAAATTACACATTCTAGAGAAAATTTACATTCCATAATATTAAAATGCCAGATAAATTTACATACACAACCAGAGAAATTTAAACATGGCAGAGACACACAAGGGAGAAAAGTGATGTGGCCAGAAAAAATTATAAATGCCAGAGAAACTTAGACACAGACAAGAGAGTAATATTACACATATAGATGTAAAATATAGCTAGAGCAAATTCAAACACATTGCAGAGAAAATTACACATTCCAGAGAAAATTTCCATTCCATAATATGAAAATGTCAGAGAAATTAACAGACAACCAGAAAAATTAAACATGACAGACACACACAAGGGAGAAAAGTGATGTGGCCAGAAAAAATTATAAATGCCAGAGAAACATAGACACAGACAAGAGAGTAAAATTACATATAGATGTAAAATATAGCCTGAGAAAATTTAAGAAAGAAACATAAATCTAGCAAGCAAAGAAAATGAAAATGACACATGCCAGAGAAAATTAAACATGGCAAACTAGAGAAATTTATAGAGCAGAGAAATTTGAATGAATTGTATTTGAAAATTACATAGAAAAATACAGAGAAATTAACCATGCCAGAGAAAATGAGGGAATAAACATGCTAGAGAAAATTCAAAGAAGAAACATAGATCAAGCCAATACCAGAGAAATTCAAATGACGGAGAAATTTACAGACAAAATCACACAAACATCTTCAAGAATAAGTTCAAAACTTAGAGAAATAACATTTTTCAAATTTATGTAGTTTTTTATTACGAAATTGAAACCTTAATTAATGGAAGGCTAATATAAAATGCAATTAACTATGTTTCCAGAGAAAAACTCGTTGGATTGTAGAAAAACTTACTAGAGTGAGTATAAAATCCTAATTACGAACTGATATGCTTTGAGATGAAGATACACTGTGATGAAGATGAACTGAGATGACGGTGAATAGTGAAAACGGGTAAGAGAAATTTGTGAGGAAGGAATGGAAAAGATTTTCTCAGAAGATATTGAAACCCTAATGTCGATAGTGAAGATGATTCAGAAACCCTAACTCTGCTCTCCTCTTCTCTTGCTCGTGAAGATGGTTGGATGTTTGGAATGGAACTGAGTCGTCGGAATCTAGTGGAGTGTTCTCAGTTGATTTGTGAAGGTATTTTAGTCCAAGAAACAATTAAAAATGCGCGCGTTCTAGTTGAGGGACCTGATGCATCATCCCTTTTTTTAGTGTCCTATATCCTTTAAATTACTATTATTAGGAACCTTAAAAAAAAATTCTCCTTATTAATCTATCAAATTGTTGGCGTGATTGTTTTTTGGCTTTTATTTTTCTATATTATAACAGGTATGATTCAATTATTTATTTGCTTTTAAAAAATTGAAATTATTGTTGTTGTAATCCATTTGTATATATCAACTTTGTGAAAATTCATATATGCTTGTATGTTTGTTTATCTAGGAATTTTGGCGGGCACTCAGGCATAGGGATGGTGTTTGCAGATTTCATTACTACAGGACTTGTGTACATTATAAAGTATCCTTCTTTGGCTGCTGTTTCATTCTCTGCTTGTGTTTTTTTTTTTGCTTGAATTCTTGACATGGTTACGAGCAAGGATGGATCTAGGGGGGGGGGGGAATTTTAAAATAATTTAAAATTATAGGAGTTTGCACCCTCAATTTTTTTAGATAATTTCAAAATTATATAGAGTAGCCCCCCAATTTTTTAAACTATTTGGAATTTTTTTTTTTGAATTAGTTGTCATATATAATAATCTATTTTAAATTTCATATATATGTATTTTTTATTTGATATGGTTTTTTAATTTATTAAGTTTAAATTAAATTAGGTCAAGATGAAAGCAAAATTTTAGAAACTTTAGTGGGTCAAAGTGTAAAATATGAAACTTTTACATATATATAAGCTATAAGGCTTGCTGGAGAAGCTTTAAACAAAGCACTAAGATTAAAAAAAAAAAAAAAAAAACACCTGATCTGATCTGAGAGACTTGTTGCGATTCTGCGAAAGAGAGAGGAGCAAAGCGACGAGAGATACGGAGAAGCTTTGTTGTCGGTGGTCCGGTGGAGGCTTCGTCGGAGCTGTCGGTGTGGATGGTGGAACCGTGGATATCCTTTCAGACGAAATTATCTAATATTCACAGACGAAGAGTAAGGAATTGCACTGTGGTTTGACAAAAAAATAAGTTATGAATCTGAAAGGATATCAAATAAAATAATCTGTGGGGGCATAAGTTATCTGATATTCACAAACGAAAGTTATGAATATGATAAGTTATCAGATATATGATATCCCTTCAGCTTTAATGTGATGTGATTATTCTGCTTTTAGATTGAAAATTATTAATCTATGATTGATTGTGATTTTAGACTGAATAATGTGATTATTTTGATTTTAATTTGTTATTGGTGCGATGAAAATATGATAATTGTTATTGGTACAATTATTAACTAAATATTGTGATTTTTTTTTTAATACTATGATTTGGCGTCTACAACGAAGATACTTATTCAAAAATTTAGAGAAGATGGATGGGTTCCATTGTTGGGGAAAATTAAATTATTTTCTAATGATCATGGTATACAGATTCCTGATATGAGTTGTCCTTATAAAGGAGGCCGAGGTCGGTCTCGTTCGGAAAGAGATCAGCTCACCGTGGAACATTATTTTCGAGTTGATATTTTTATGGTTATAGTTGATTCTCAATTACAAGAATTAAACAATAGGTTTAAGGAATATGTAATGGAATTGCTTGTTCTTAGCTCAGCTTTGGATCCTAGGGATGGTTATAGATCATTCAAAATGGAGGATATTTGCAAACTTGCAAATAAATTTTACCCCATGGATTTCTCCGAGTAAGAAAAATTGCATTTGAAGTATCAGTTGGAAAACTATAAGCTTGATATATCCATACTTCCCGAGTTTCAGAAGCTGTCAACCATTTCTGAGTTGTGTCAAATGTTGGCAAAAACAAAAAAGTCGACAAGTTATCCTCTTATTGATAAATTTATCCGTCTTGTGTTGACTTTACCTGTTTCAACTGCTACATCGGAACGTGCATTTTCAACTATGAAACTCGTTAAGTCTAAATTGCGCAATAGGATGGAAGATGGTTTTCTGGCTAGTTACTTGATTACATACATTGAAAAAGACATTGCTCGAGGGTTTGATGTAGACTCTATCATTCATGCTTTTGATATTATGAAAGAGTATCAAGCTCAATTGAAGATATCTAATTTTAGTAAATAAATGCATGTAGAAATAGTTATTACTTTTTGTAAGTGAATATGGGCAAAAAAATATTCTCAATTGTATGATCATCTTTTGGTACTCAACTATGTTGACAAGGAATATATAGCTCAATATTTTATTGTAACATTATTGATTTTTTTCATATTAGTAGAAATTGGTATTGAACTTCAAATTTTATTGGTTAGAGGTTAAATGTACTTTGACCCCCCCCCCCCAAAGTCATAATCCTGGATCTGTCCCTGGTTATGAGTTGATATTTATGTGTTTAGATAGCAAGATGATTATTGGGAATGCATGCCCGCATCTAAGTGTTTCAAAACTATCAAGAAGAACAGAGTTGAGGTCGAAGAGCTTCAATTCTGGTGTAAATATCAATAATAGAAATTTTTTCTTGGACAGTTGAAGTTCAGTGAAATTTATTTTGTAGAATCTCTTTAAAATGTTTAGCCAATCAAATACAATATTTAAACTTTTGAATGGTTATTTTTTCTAACCAACAACATGATTGTCAAATAAAAATGGCCTATGACAGTTTATAGGAAAATAAATAATCTGACCTGGTCCAACATGCATTTATTATAGGGAGCTTTTTTGATAAATCCACTTTCTAAGAGCCTTATTCCATCAAACCCATATTCTTTTTGACTATTCCATTAGGTCCTATTTGAGATAAGAAGACTAAAATACCCTTTTCATCTACTTATGTTCCATTTAGTTCACATTATTTTCTTATGTTTCAATAAGTCCTATGGGTGACATAATTACCAAAATACCCCTAATGTGAATGTTCACACCGTCAATGTGGATGTTCATATCGTCAATGTGTAGAGGCCAGGCCCATGTCGATCCTCGTGGGTGCCCGAAAAAATTCGAGTCGGGCCGGGGTGGGCCCGGCCCGTTGACAATGTGAATATTCACATTGACATGTTAACATTCACATTAATAGGAGTGTAAAATTGGCCCGCGTCCCGTGGCGGCGCGAAACCCGCCTGCGGCCTATGGGGGCCCGGGGCGGGCCCGTTGACAATGTGAATATTCACATTGACATGTTAAAATTCACATTGACAAGAGTATAAAATTGGTTCGCTGCCCATGGGCGACCAAAAGCCCGCCCGCGGCGGGCCCAGCCCGGCCCGTTGACAATATGAATATTCACATTGACATGTTAAATTCACATTGATAGGAGTGTAAAATTAACCCGCGCCCCGTGGCTGCCCGAAACCCGCCCACGGCCCGTGGGCGACTCGGGGCGGGCCCGGCCCGGCCTGTTGACAATGTGAATATTCACATTGACATGTTAACATTCACATTGATAAGAGTATAAAATTGGCCAGCGGCCCAGGGCGGGCCCGACCCGGCCCGTTGACAATGTGAATATTCACATTGACATGTTAACATTCACATTGATAAGAGTGTAAAATTGACCCGTAGCCCGTGGGCGACCCGAAGCCCGACCGCAGCCCGAGGCAGGCTTGGCCCGACCCGTGACATTGTGAATATTTACATTGACATGTTAATATTAACATTGATAGGAGTATAAAATTTGCCTGCTGCCCGAAGCTTGCCCGCTGCCCGGGGTAGGCCTGGCCCGGCCCGTTGACAATGTGAATATTCACATTGACATGTTAACACGCACATTGATAGGAATGTAGAATTGGCCCGCGGCTCGTGGGCTGCCCGAAGCCCGCCCACGGCCCGGGACAGGCTCGTTTGGGTCCGGGCCCGAGCTGGTGGGTCGAGCCTTGGGTCAGGCCGATGGGCTTGGGCCTAACCTCAGGCTTGGGTCGAGCTTGAGCGGACCTGGCCATTTTTTTATAATTCTTTTTAATTTTTTCTATCAAAATTTTATTATTTTCTACAAGAAAAGACACTAGGCCTCGCGCGCGGGTCGGGCCTCGGACCGAGCCTTGAATGGGCCTTAACCGGGCTGATGGGCCGGGCCGAGCTTCAAAGTGATGGCCCAGGCCCTAGCCTAAGGTCTCGGACTAGGCTCGAGCCCGGGCCCAAACGAGCCTTTCCCGGGCCACGGGCGGGCTTCGGGCAACCTATGTTCTTTTTGACTATTCCATTAAGTCCTATTTGAGGTAAGAAAACCAAAATACCATTTTCATCTACTTATATTCTATTTAGTCCACATTATTTTCTTATGTTTCAATAAGTCCTATAGGAGACATAATTACCAAAATACCCATAATGTGAATGTTCACATCGTCAATGTGAATGTTCATATCATCAATGCGTAGAGGCCCAAGCCGGCCCATATCGAGCCTTGTGGGTGTCCGAAAAAATCCGGGTCAAGCCGGGCCGGCCCATGGGCCAAAAAATTAGGCCTAGGCCCTAGCCCTGGAACAAGGGTATTCGGGCTTTGGACGGGCCGATGGATCGAGCCTCGGGTCGGGCCGGTGGGCCTGGGCCTAGCCTCAAGCTTAGCTTGGGCTTGGGCGGGCCTGACCATTTTTTTTAATTTTTTTAAATTTTTCTACCAAAATTTTATTATTTTCCACAAAAAAGACATTGCGATTTGGGCGGGCTAGGCCTCAGACTGAGCCTTGAATGGGCCTTAAGCGGGCCAATGGGCCGGGGCGGGCTTCAAAGTGATGGCCTAGGCCCTAGCCTAAGTCTCGGACATGCTCAGGCCCGGACCCAAACGAGCCTGCCCCGGGCCGTAGGCGGACTTCGGGTAGCCCACGAGCCGCAGGCCAATTCTACATTCCTATCAATGTGCATGTTAACATGTCAATGTGAATATTCACATTGTCAACGGGCCGGGCCGGGCCTACCTCGGGCCGCGGGCAAGCTTCGGGCAATAGGCAAATTTTATACTCCTATCAATGTTAATGTTAACATGTTAATGTGAATATTCACATTGTCAACGGGCCGGGCCGGGCCCGCCCCGGGCCTCGGGCAGGCTTTTGGCCGCCCATGGGCCGCGGGCCAATTTTATACTCTTATCAATATGAATGTTAACATGTTAATGTGAATATTAACATTGTCAACGGGCCGGACCGGGCCCGCCCCGGGCCGCCCATGGGCCGCAAGCGGATTTCGCGCCGCCACGGGACACGGGCCAATTTTACACTCCTATTAATGTGAATGTTAACATGTCAATGTGAATATTCACATTGTCAACGGACCGGGCCCACCCCGGCTCGCGGGCGGGTTTCGGGCCGCCCACGGGCCAATTTTACATTCCTACCAATGTGAATTTTAAAATATGAATGTTCACATCATAAAATTGCTAACCGTTCAAAAAATATTTATAAGGGTATCAAAATTAAATATAAGGGCATAAGTGTCCAAGAAAATAGTGTAAATAAAGAAAAAGGACTTTATGGAATAAAACTATACATACATGGGACTAAATGGGTTAAAAAATTCCTTCATGGATTTCTTGGGTTAAAACACTTCTAAATGGGATTTATCAATAAAAATTCCTTTCTTATATTTGTACGGGGAGCAAATATTCAGGCAAGCCCGTACTCCTTTCTTCCAAGCTACTGTCTGTCCGATCGACCTGCGAGCACAACGGCGGTGAGCTACCCGGCGGTGTGTGGCCGGAAAACCCCTCCGACGATCAAGTTAGTACACACACCAGGGGATAGATAGAGAGAATTAGAACTGAGTTATGTTTAGTGTATATCTCACCAAAATGTCATCTATCAAGCATGGGGGGCGCAGACTCGCTTATATACATTCTGCGCCCCAAATCTACTCCCATTAGTCTCTCGACACGTGGTGCTGCTATCCCATCTGTCAGCACAAATCCAGCAATCACCACCTAACCAAACTGTTAGGATATATCAGCGGAGCTCGGCAGCCCGGCGGAGTCACCTCGGCCTTCCACACTAGAGCTAACCTTCACGACCGTGCTCCTCTCGCTGAGCTCAATGACGACCGAGCTCGGTTGCATTCCGGCATAGCCGAGCTTAAGACTAGTCAAGTTGGTAAACCGAAGGCCTTTCTAGCCGGGCTAAACGCGCGAACCATGGAAACCGGAGCGTCTAGCAATCATCTCGGCCGAGCAACTCAGGCAGCTCGGTTCAACATGGTCCTGGGCCTCCACCGAGCAAAACCTTCTCCGGCCAAGCCCAAGCTATCACGGCCCCAAACATGTTCGGCCTAACCCAGCTCGGCCCAAATATGCTTGGACCACATACAGCCCGGCCAGAACTGCGGCCCAGGCCGAGATTGTGAAATCTCCCTCACAATTGCCCCTTAATTCTGTCCGCATTTGCGTGACCGGAATTATATTACAAGGTCGGGCTAGACTTTCTGCTCGGTGGTTCACTTTGCTCGGTTTAGAAACTTCAAAGTTGGTGAGCAAGGTCTGCTCCGCGACTTCTTTCTTGGCGAGCAACATCAGCTCGGCAAGGAACTCTAAGGAAGGCGAGCAAGGTCCGCTCCGCGACTTCCTTCTTGGCGAGCGACTTCAGCTCGGCAAGGAACACCAAGGTCGGCGAGCAAGGTCCGCTCCGCGACTTGCTTCTTGGCGAGCAAGATCAGCTTGGTCAAGGAACTCCAAAGAAGGCGAGCAAGGTCCGCTCCGCGACTTCCTTCTTGGCGAGCAAGATCAGCTCGGCAAGGAATTCTATTCTTTCCATCAAAAATGATTGCCAATTGCCCCTTTTCCTCGGCCTTCTAATTGACGTCTTCCAAGACCAAACTCCCTAGATCTATTCCATGGTTGTTTGCACCGTCATCCTCTGCGCTTCCTGCCGGGATAAAGCATCTCAGTTAGAGCCTTGAGTTAAGCAAAACATCAACTCCTTTTGTCGGAGTAAATAATCTCGGCTAGAGCCCTGAGTTGAGCAAAACATCAACCCTTTTAGCTGGAATAAACCATCTCGGCTGAAACTTTAGAGTTGAGCAAATCATCAACTCATCTGGCCGGAGTAAATCATCTCGGCTGAAACTTCAGAGTTGAGCAAATCATCAACTCATGTGGCCGGAGTAAATCATCTCGGCGGAAATTTCAGAGTTGAGCAAATCATCAACTCATTTGGCCGGAGTAAATCATCTCGGCGGAAACTTCAGAGTTGAGCAAATCATCAACTCATCTGGCCGGAGTAAATCATCTCGGCGGAAACTTCAGAGTTGAGCAAATCATCAACTCATCTGGCCGGAGTAAATCATCTCGGCTGAAACTTCAGAGTTGAGCAAATCATCAACTCATCTGGCCGGAGTAAATCATCTCGGCTGAAACAGAAAAGTTCTTCAGCAAAAGTAATTCACTTCTATTACATTGACAAAAAGAGTATTACATTCAGAAGTGTAGGGGAAACAAGTCCTTCCTCAAAAAATTACATAAGAATGATAAAAATAGTTTAGTTTGAGGTTAGCCGTATTCCATAACCGGGGTACGCCTTTGCCATCTAAATCTTCTAAGTGGTATGCCTCCTTACCCGCCAGACCGGTTATCTTGTAAGGCCCTTTTGTCTGTTGCCACCGGGGTTGTCTTCGCGGTGGACGCCGCTGCATCATCCTCTACTCGGATGTGCTCATTGATGCGCTGCATTAGTTGCCCCCCGGATGTCGGCTGGTTCATTGTAAGCGAGTCCCTCAGCCTATGTCCGACCGGGAGACCGCACTTATAATGGATGATTGCCAGGTTGATCGGGCAATCTAGGACCTCGTTGAAGGTTTCCCAGTATCTGGAGTTATATGCCTTGAGTGTGTCGCTCGGTTCCATCTTGACACTGAGAAGGTGGTCAACTTCCTTTGGCATTTTGGTGTTGGTTTTGAAGCGCGTCACAAATGCTTCCGCCAACTGATGCCACTTTTCTACGCTCCCCTCCGGCAGCCTCTCAAACCATTTCAAGCCCAGCTCGCCCAAGCTTGACGGGAAGATAAGGCACATAAGGGCGTCATTTCGCCTATGTCCGGCCATAACCTGTCGGAAGTGGCTTATATGCATATAGGGATCAATTTTTCCGTCGTAGAGCGTGAACTTTGGCTAGTGGAACCCTACCGGAAGCACTGTTATTTCTATCTCCAGGGAGAAAGGTGTGGCGCTCAGCCTTGCCAAGTCTGCGTCAAAAAGGGGAGGCGCAGCTAGGCGGGGTGTAGGCATTCCGACCTCTTCACTGGCATGTCCCCCATAGGATAGCCGCTGGAACACCGGCACTCTCTGAGCTTCCCGCCAGCGAGCCCGTTCCTTCAAGACTGCCCGCAAGTCCTCTGAGCAAGTGGAATAGGAATACCTCGACGTCGTCGTCGGACGTAAGGGTTGATAGGTGCTGTCTTGCGCGCTGGACCTCTGTGCGTGCGCATCAGAATCTGCAACCTTGTAACTTCTGGTGATTGAGATGGACGGAGTTTGCCGCTGGCTCTGGCTGCATGAACGGCGCGGTTGGGTGCGCTCACTGTGGTCTCCCACTCCAGCTACACCCTTCCCTTTAACATGTCGCTTGAGATCCTCCATCTCCGCCGTCATTCTTCGGATGACGGCGTCTTGGTCCCTTAGCTTGTGTTCCAGTCGTCTGGCGTGCAATTCTCTCTGCCGCCGGTGACCGTCTAGACTCCGAGAATGACCAAAGCTTCTTCCGCGCGTGTCTCGCGCGTCTCTTGAGTGTCCTCCTGGGGATGTCTCCAGGTCCGCCATTAGAGGAATGGCGGGATGTCCTTCTCTCCGTCTGCCTGACTCCGGGGTAACTCCGTCGATGGCAGACAACGGAATCTCGTCGTTGTTCGCCATGGACGGCGATCAGATGAGTCTAGAAGATAAGGTTTTGTCTGTCAAGTTTCCCACAGACGGCGCCAATTGTACGGGGAGCAAATGTTCCGGCAAGCCCGTACTCCTTTCTTCCAAGCTCCGTTTCTGTCTGACCACCTGAAAGCACAACGGCGGTGAGCTACCCGGCGGTGTGTGGCCGGAAAACCCCTCCGACGATCAAGTTAACACACACCTTGGGATAGAGGGAGAGAGAAGAGTGTTTGAGTGTAAGAGTTTCTTACAAAGTGTTTGTCTGTCTGCGTATGGAGGGCGCAGACATGCTTATATACCCTCTGCGCCCTAAATCTACTCCCAGTTATCTCTCAACACGTGGCACTGCTATCTCATCTGTCAGCACAAATCTTGCTGAACATCACCTAACCTAACTGCCTGCCCACTCTTGTGGGAGCTCGGCAGCCGGGCTGCACCATCTCGGCTGTCAACGGCCATATTGCGCTTCAAGCCTAAGTATTCCCATAGCTAAGACCAATGAGGACCGGGCTCGGCTGCATCCCGGCATAGCCAAGCTCGGTCAAGCTCATGCTTGTCCGCCGTCGACCTTCCTGCCGAGCAAACACAAGTAGCCCGGTCTAACCTTGGCCGCCGCCAGACATCTCACTTGACCGGCTTTGATACCATGATGCTGCGTAGTTCGGTCAGACCTCGGCCTGCCTTAACCGAGTAGATTCCTGCAAGGACAGGGCCGAACTACCTCGGCCCAACCTCGTTGGGCCCAAATCTGTCCGGCCCAATTCCAGATCATAAATCTCCCTCTCAATATTATTAGAGATTAAGGAGTTTCATAATCTTTAATGCTGCTATTGATCCTTCACTTTTTATTTTGTATGAAGAAAAAAAAGGGAGCAAGAATGGATGTTGAAGAATTTTTATAGAGATTTCCTATTGCCCTTAGTTGTCTACAACTACTCCTCATTGGGTACCCAAATCTTTTTATTTCCATTTCTCTGTCGAATCTTTTACTTGCTTTCCAGTTCAAAAAAAAAAAAAAAAAAATCTTGTACTTGATTCTGTTGGCTTTTTGGCTTTCGAAGGTTATTTTTGTAATTGCGAGCGTGCCAGCAAGGATAAATCAGTCCTTACAGAATTTTAATTGCCAACCAATTATCAGACGATTGTGTTGTAGTTCTTTCAGCCTCAATGAAGAGGACTTTTACTGGTGGCTTGACTTAGGAGAATTAAGTAAAATATCAATCAAATGAAGAACAACTGAAGCATTTCATTAGAATGAAAAACTTACAATGATCCAAACTCAACCTCGTAGAGGTTTACAGCGACAATCTACTTGAAACTACTCCTATGAACGAAGTGCAGTGCAGGAATTTAAAGTGTAAGAATGTAAAGAACAGGAATGTAAAACTGGAAAGAAAAATAAGTAAAGTAGAATAAGACTGGTTTTTTTGATCTGAGTCTGGGGCTCTTTTCTGGGGCCTTCTCTGCTATTTATACTTCTCAAGGATGACCATTGAACTGCACTTCAAACCGTCGAACTGCTCCTCCATGATCGCCGATCATGTTCCCTTATAAGTAGTTCCACTACGCCATCACTTGCAGTTAGGCTTCCCTCATATATTTGAATTTGAATGTGAGTAACTGTTGAAGCCACGTCACCTTGCATCTCTTTGTTGATTCACTGCTAGTCAGATCTCGTTATAACCAATGCTAACTGCCACGTGTACGATCAGGATCGAAGACTTGAATAGTCTTCCTATATTACCCTTATTTTGCCACGTGTCGAATTGTAATTGGCTTTTACAAAATATGTAGCCAACATTACCCCCCGTACTAATATACTCAATACTTGGTGATATTAGTGGATCAAGGTCTTTTTCCCACGTCTTAGAACGTGCATGAGCTTTGCATTCTTCTAGAAATGCAACTGTCATTCATCATCTGCATTAAACTCTCCTTCAACCCTTTGAACACCCCCACCACCTTAGTATTCGAACAGGCTGATACATTTTTTATGGCCTAAGAGGTAAGGAGCAAGGGCTATGCGTTTTTTCAAAACAAGTGCCTTCGCAAGTGGAGAGAACTCAGGCATAATCCTCTGAGATGATGTACAAAAGAGAAATTTGCACAACCAGTATAAAATAAAGGAAAAAAGTTCTCTATCTCTCACGGGGTCTTCCCTTTTATTTTCAGCCTTTACAAAGTCACTGTAAGAGGAGTTTAAGGATGGAAGGGGAAATTTGACAGAGAGGTCTGGGTAGCTGGGAGTGAAAGGAGAGCCAAGGGGTGAAAGCCCTAAGAGATGACAAATATCAAGAACGGTGGGGGCCATCATACCGCACCGAAACTGGAAAAAATTAAAAGCCATATTTCAAAAGCAAAGAGCAGCAGGAATCAAAAAGGGGTCCTTAGGGATGATGAACCTGGAAAGACGAAGGGCGTCGAGGATACAGAGCTCTTGCAGGTCATCTTCTCTCGTAGGCACAACTCTGTCATACCATTCCTCCCATTCAGTTCTCAATGTCGGCTAGCAACGGTGAGGCCGGGTTATTCTCCAATTCCCCCAATTGAGCCCTCCTTCGTAGAGAAGAAAGTGGTCTTCCAAGCGAGGGTATAAAGCTAGAAGTTGAGCAAGAGCTTCCCGAAAGATGGGACCTAGGACGTACTCTTGTTTGTTGCTGTGATGAGGAACGAAGAGGCGTCTATCTATGGCACTTGGCCCATCAGTTGTTAGCTTGGCGATTTCTTCATCAATACATCTTTTCAAAGCCATGGTTGGGCTTATGCGATCGCCAGCAAGTACTTTCAGAGAGGAAGGATCCATTGGTAGCAAGTAGCAAGGAAGGGAGGGCTAACAGAAGAGAACGGTTTGTGTGTTAAGCGAGCAAGTGATTTCAGAGCACGAAATAAAAGGGTTTTAAAAGCCTTTGTGTCTGGAAAATATATCGTGTAATTCGTTAAGTACTAAAAGTACGAATGCGAAGAGTTTCCTTCAATATTGATACTTTTGGAGGGAAAAACACAGCCCAAATGTTGATACCAGCTTCGAAGTAAAATATTTGGCTTCGAAACCAGATTTTGGCGCCAAAAGTGAAATAACAACGGCTTCGAAACTACGAAGCCAGCTTGGAAGCACATTCCATACCTAAAGATGTAAGAATACTCAAGTATTTGTTTGCTTCAAAAGGATTGAAGACCTGTTTTAGGTTTCTCAATAAAAGTAATGTCTTTTGAAGTAAAACTTGAGACCCCTCAAGGATGGGAATTGGTATTCGAAATATCAAAACCAATAGTTGGTTTGTATACCTACAAACAGAGATTGTCTTTTGAACTAAAATAGCATGGACTATTCTTCGAAGCAAAAATGGTCAATTTAAAATTGGTTGATCATACTAACCATGACCATATGTTGGTTATGATTAAAACGAGCTTTAATGGGTAAGATTGTTAAATTCGAAGCACTAATTCTAAATGAAAATCAGCAAAAACTGTTAACTATATTCCATAAATTGGAAAAGTTCATTGTTGGTTCTTTTTAGTGTTTCATTTAAAACAATTGAGTCCAAATTCGAAGAATAAGATTGTTCAGTTCGAAGCCCTGAATTTGCTTTAAAGATAAATGGGGACAAGATCAAACCATACCAAACAAACAAAAAGTCTTAGTGGTATTAAAGCAAAAGCAATTACATCAAATGGCCCTATTTGGGTACAAACTCAAGCTCATAAAAATAGGGAATGGAATAAATAACAAGATCATGAAATTTAGTCCAACTGTGATCAATGAATTTCTGTTCTTTCTTTATTCTATCCTCTATATCTTCTAACATTGGCTGCATGAGTTGATGTGCTCTCACTTCGTAAAAGAGCTCTTCGGCCTTTATTTCGAATGATGCTTCTCTTAATCCTTGTTCAAATTCGTCTATATCCAAGTAATCCCAGTACGCAAAATCTTTATTCTTGAAGTCATTGAATTTTTTAATGAAGTTCTCTGCTTCGTACTGGGCATGAACTCGAAGGGACGAGAGTTGGTCTAAAGATTGTGTGGTGGCCATAGAGATCCGATGCCAGTGGAGAAGCAATAGAAGTTGGTCCAAAAACATGTGAAGCTCTGCTTCGGCGAGGGGATTGAGGACATGACCCCGAGTTAGAATATCACAAGCCCATCGAAGGTTCTTGAGAGGGACTTCGTCCTCAAGAACATTGAAGGGCAAGTGAGAGAAAGCCGCGAGCAGAAGTTGAGCTTGCTTCCGCTTAGCTGGAGTAGGGGAAGGTGGAGGCTTGTAAGGTGGAAAGACCTTATCCGCGGAGAGGGCAAGCCTCAGTCTCTCTGTCCAGCAAGGATTTGGCGGAGGAGAAGGTGTGGATGCTTCTATTTCAGGAGATGGAGCAAGGGCAGAATGAACAAGAGCATTAATATAATCGGGCCAGTCAGAAGAACAAATCTTCGCCTTCTGGGCTAAGAATGATGGATTGTACCCTTATGCCTCTTCTAGGCGTCAGGCGGCGTGCACTATCTTTGTAGGCATGGAGGATGTATACCATGCCACAAGTAGATTCTCCTTCAAACTGCGTCGATGGTTAATGGGCACGTAGGGATAGACCGCCGAGCTTCGCGCATAGAAAGGGAACTCTAAAGGGTCAGTAAACTCGACAAAGTGATGGTTAATTCATTCCCTCAAATCACAGGCCTCAAGTTTTGACCAGCTTGTCCAGTCAGAAGCCCCAGAAGAGGAAGAAGTTGCAGCCTTATCCTATGCAGAGGGTTGTGAAGAAGAACTTCCCATGTCCATATTTGCGACTTTCTGAATCAAAGGATTGATAGCAGTTTGTTCGTAGTCCAAGGGTGAGGTAGAAGAAGAATTTCCCATGTCCATATTTGTAAGTTTCTGAATCGAAGAATTAAGGGCAATATGTTCGAAGTCCAAGGGTTGATAATTTGTAAAGGCATCCATGACCTGAATATAGAAAGGTGAGTAAAGGTGGCTAATTAATGCATGGAGGTTCTTTCGAGGAGGAACAGCATCATCATATGACTCTTCGTGTGCTCGATCAATGGAGGGGAAAATTGATTCGGCCATAAAAAATGTATCAGTCTGTTCGAATACTAAGGTGGTGGCGGTGTTCAAAAGATTGAAGGAGAGTTTAATGCAGATGATGAATGATAGTTGTATTTCTGGGAGAATGCAAAGCCCATGCACATTCTAAGACGTGGGAAAAAGACCTTGATCCACTAATATCACCAAGTATTGGGTATATTAGTGCGGGGGGTAATGTTGGCTGCATATTTTTTTACAAGCCAATTACAATTCGACGCGTGGCAAAATAAGGGTAATATAGGAAGACAATTCAAGTCTTAGATCCTGATCATACACGTGGCAGTTAGTATTGGTTATTACGAGATCTGAGTAGCAGTGGATCAACAAAGAGATGCAAGGTGATGTGGCTTCAACGGTTACTCACATTTCAAATTCAAATTCAGGAGGGAAGCCTAACTGCAAGTAATGGCGTAATGGAGCTAATCTTGGGGCAACATGATCAGCGATCATGGAGGAGCAGTTCGATGGTTGGAAATGCAGTTCGATGGTCATCCTTGAGCAGTATAAATAGCAGAGAAGGCCCTAGAAAAAGCCCCCAGACTCAGATAAAAAAAACCAGTCTTATTCTATTTTAATTCATTTCCAGTTTTTCCTTTCCAGTTTTATATTTACAGTCTTACATTTCCAGTTCTTTACATTACTGTACTTTAAAATTCCTGCACTGCACTTCGTTCATAGGAGTAGTTTCAAGTAGATTTGCTGTAAACCTCTATGAGGCTGAGTTTGGATCATTGTAAGTTTTTTTCATCTTAATGAAATGCTTCAACTGTTCTTCATTCAATTGTTATTTGCTTAATTCTCCTAAGTCAAGCCAGCAGTAAAAGTCCTCTTCATTGAGGCTGAAAGAACTAAACACAATCGTCTGATAATTGGTTGACAATTAATTTTCTGTAAGGACTAATTGATCCTTGCTGGCATGCTCGCAATTACAAAAATAACCTTCGAAAGCCAAAAAGCCAACAGTAAATATTTTGGCCTAACTAACTATCCATGGTTATTTTGTATTCCCTATACTCTTGGCATGATATTTCTCACTTTGCTGTGTGCTTATAGCTGTTATCCTTTCAGGTGACAAGATGTAAGGGAAACCCATAACCTCAAAAAATGGAACCCGCATGTGGATTGATGTTGAACCACTTTTATTTTTATTTTTTTACCTTTTATTATTATTTTTTTTTATATTTTTGCTTCGTTTTGTTCTACTCGGGGTCGGTCACTGAATAATAAAATAATAAAAGCCCTATAAATGTATTTCTCTTATTAAAATAGTAAAATGGAGTAATTTCTTATTTAATTATTTTTATTTCCACTTGCGCAGTTTAATTTGCTACAAATAGAAAAAGTTAGTAAGTTGCGATTCCAACTCTAAGCCCCTGGGATTGGGTCGTGACACATACAAATCGCCCCTTTTATTAATAAATCATCAAATCAATTAATAATTTTTAATGATGTTAGAAACATATTTCAATTAATAATTTCAGTAATTTTATTATTGTATAAGAAAGCAATCATGAATTTCATTTTTTTTAATTAATTCTGTTAAATAAATTTTTTTGATAAGGGAGCATTTGTAATTTTCCAAATTACAAAAAACAATTTGTACTTTAAGTAAATCTCAAAAGGTGTATTTATAAGGGAAATTTGGCTATAAACCCCCCTTACCTTCCTTTCATTATTAAAAGGATTAAGAAAAAAAATTATACTTTCAAAATCGCCTCATAATTATAAAGTTTTGCATAAATGACAAAATTTATTATTTAAATATTTTATCAGATTATTATACCCTCAACTAAATCTTCCCACCTTCTCCGCATATTCTCTCCCCACTTTCTTCGTCTCTCTCCTCATAATCAACATCAGTACACAACGAAGTTCGAAGCAAAATCATTAACTAAAACGCAAGCTAGGGCAAAGTAAAAGGAGAGAGACAATCTTGAGTAGCTGATCGATAGATTCTCTGCCCTTGCAAATCGATTAGAGAGATCGACACAAATCTCGGATCTCAGATTTACACAGATCGACATACGACGTCTTCATCTTCAGATCTGAGGTAGTGAACAAATCGTAGAAAGCTCTAATTGATACTCGAAACCGGCTCCTCCTCTTTTCAAAGGGATCCAAGTCTCAAACTCCATTGACGGTCTCCTTTGATTCACAGCTCTCTCTCTCTCTCTCTCTCTCTCTCTCTCTCTCTCTCTCTATTAGGGCCAGATAAAGCTTTAACACCAATTTCATTAGAGCTCATACACATTATACAACAAAATTATGTATATATGTGAATATATGTGCATTTGATTTTATGATTTTGGGCTTCTCCACATAATTTATTTCAGATTCTTTGAACTTTTGCTCGACCGCTACATAGACTTCGTTTTTCTCTCTTGAAATCTCTTAGACCAATAATATATATCTAAGTTGTTGTTAGCCTCACTGGATGTGGATGATAATATGATTTTTTTTTTCTTTTTTTCATTTTATTTGTTGTTGTGATGATGATGATGATGATGATGATGATGATGATGATGATGTAGATGAAGAAACATATTGCAATAGATACTTTTTTTTTTTCCTTCTTGTGTTGATTTTGATGAAAATGAGACAGCTAGTAATAGATATGGAGAACATGATTCTGAGCTGTAGATGTCGCCTTGTTGTTTTCAATTGGCTTTTATTTATATATTTATTATTATTTGTTAATAGAACTTAGAGTAAAATTTGAATCTGATTCATTCATTTAGTATGTATTTTATTTTTTGTAACAGTAAAATTTTACTCTAGTTAAAAACATGTTGATTTGCCTAATAATATAAAATTTTACTTTGAATCATAGTAAACTTTACTCTGATTCAGAGTAAAATTTTACTGTAATTCAAAGTAAAATTTTACTCTAGTTAAAAATATGTTAATTTGCTTAACGATATAAAATTTTACCTTGAATCATAATAAACTTTACTATGATTCAAAGTAAAATTTTAATCTGAAATTTTACTCTGGTTAAAAACACGTTGATTTGCTTAACGATATAAAATTTTACTTTGAATCATAGGAAACTTTACTCTGAATCAGAGTAAAGTTTGAGGATGGCTTAATAGGAGAGCTGATAGATATGAGGGTATTATAGTAAAAGAAACAAGTTTTAAAATATTATGAGGTTTTGAAAGGGAGCTTCTATTTGCACACACCACTTCCCCTCTCTTCACACACTTAATGATATTTTTTTTTATTACATTTTTATCCTAAAATAAAATTACCAAAATATCCCTTTTTTCTTTAACCAAAACCCTAACCCTAACCCTAATACCCAATACAGTCCCTTCTCTTCTAGTCATCTTCTTCCTTAACACAGTCCCTCCTTCCAGCCTCCCTCTTCTCGAATCGAAGCCCCACCCACCCCATCGTTCATCGCTCACTCACACTCCCCACCACCCCCGTAACCCCTCACTTCGGGACACAATACCACTGCCGTCGTAGCTCTCGCCACTTCGCGACCCTCAATTCTGCACACACACACATAGAGAGAGAGAGAGAGAGAGAGAGGAGAACCTAGATCTGGGAAGAAGACTTATTTTCTTACCATTTTGACAACCAATAACGAAAGAATAGCCTTCATTCGAAAATCAACCATCGAACCAATGAATTTGGTTAGACCATCAACATCCGAACAAAATACATATGTTCGACCATCAACATCTGAAGCCCCCTTTTCGCGAGAAAGAAAGAGAGAGAGAGAGAGGGGATGAGGTGGGGGTCGCGGTAGTGTCGCCGGTGGGTTGAGGAAGCGGTGGGAATGGCGACTGGAAGGGAGTGGTAACGATGGTGTTGCGTCGCCGTCGACGAGGTGGTTGCTGGTGTGAAAGGTGTGTGGATTAAGAGTGTTGGAAAGTTGTGTTTATGGAGATATAATTGGAATAAAAGTGTGTATAATGAGTAAATATTTTATTTTTTATTTTTTTAGGTATGTGAACTAAGAAGAATGTGCAACTAGAGGATTGAGTGTGTGCAAATAGAAGCTCCCATTTTGAAAGTATCTATATAATTCTTGTTATTTTAAAAGACAAATTAGACAGTGAGGGGTCTATTACCAAATCTTCATATTTATAACTTACCCATAAGTTTTAACAAAGGTTTAAGAATTCAATTTTCTTTTCAACGCCATCTAGTAATTTATTTGAATATTGTGCGGGTACATGGGCCTATTGCATTATTTCACCATGAGTGCTGATAATTACAGTTATGTTTGGAACTTTAGATTTTAAAATATTTTAAAATTATGTAAAGGGAAAAGTCAATAAATATATAAAGTAACTTTTTTATAAAAAAACCTTTTCATTTTTTTATTTCGCAAATCTCTTCTCAAATTTTAAATATAAACATAGTCTAAAAAAATCAAAATCCGAGCAACATGTCATGGCAATAATTTAGTTTCCTCACTTGATTTGTTAATCGTATTGAATTCATCACAAATTATGCTCAATTGAATTTTAAGAAACTTGTTTGGAAAATTAGAGACTAATTTGATAAAAATAAACATAAAAAAGATATTAAAATTTTAAAAATTATTTATACTTTAAAAAAATCATATGAAAATAATTTTAATTTTTTTTACAACGAATTAGATTATGATTTTTTTTTCTTTTCCAAAAAAAATTTTTTTAAAACTCACAAAAAAAAAAAAAAAAATTGACCATACACATCACGCAATGAATAATATTGTTTCACCATAAATTAAGATGTAACATGAGAAAAAATATCATCCAAAAAGACCAAACGAGCCTAACACGTTCAACATCATACAATAATACCTAAATAAAACCATAACATTCATACCAAAAAAAAACAAAAAAAAGTTCCCAAACAGACGATTGATTTTGAAACACGAATCAGAGAAACATTCCTAATAAGCAAAACCAGAAACAGAAAATGCTAAAACCCCAATGGACAACCAAACTTTGCTTAGAGAAGAGGCACTGTTCTGTGGGGCAGGCACATTCGGTGCAGGTACTGGCGACAGCAGCACTGGCGGTGATGGTGAGAGTGATGGTGATGGCAATGGCGGAGATTGTGGCGTCTGGAGAGGAGCAGGAGCAGGACTTGAAGTTGGATGCGGAGCGCTAGTGTTGGTGGTTTTGGGAACACGGATATCGACCTTTTGGCCTGCTTCACAGTGGCCGGGGAGGCTACAGATGAAGTAGAAATGGCCGCCTCTAGTGATGGTGAAGGAATCGTTGCCGCTGTTGAGGGTGAAGTAAGGAGCCGTGGCATTGCATGCATTGAAGTTCTTGTGGGTTACTCTTATCACGTTGTGAAATTGCTTCTTGTATTCAAACACTACATCAATAATAATGCAAATCAAGGAAAAAAAGCAAAAAAATTTCTCGCACAAGAATAAGGATAGGTCTTTACAATCAATTGATGCATATGATATGGCAGAATATTATGAAAATAATACTTGTTTCCAAATATATTTAATCATTTTTTCCAACTTTTAATAATAAAGTGCTTGTTTACACACACAGCATTCGATACATTTTAAAATTAATACAATTCACCATAATATATGATGAACTATATAATGGTTAAAAAATCAAGTAAAAATTTCAATATTATATAGTCATAAAGTAAATTGAATCCACCAAAATATATGAAAAACTATTTAATATATAGGAAAAAATTCCCATAATATATAAAGTCTCATTAGTAAAATTTTGTACCAAGATAATTACAGTACATATTTGATGTCAACTCCTTAATAGAGATAATAAAGAAAGAATGATCAAGAAAGGAACATAAAGTCCCAGAAAAACTCAAAGAAATTTCATGAAAAATTTTGTGGTAATAATATTTTAAAATATATTATGGGACAGAAAACAAATTAAAATATTATAGAATAACAAGAGAGAAAGAGAAACGAACAAATGGTGTCGCCGACATGAAAGAGCTTAGCAGCAGACCAAGCCTTGTAATCAACATGTCCAGTGTTTGTCCATCCAGATGAGTCCCCAACCTTGTAAACTGCACCCTTTGACACCCCACAAACACTTACCACCATCACCAATATTATCACTAGTTTCTTCCCCAAACCCATCTCCCACACACTAGAGAGATATATTTAGTGCAGAAGAAATTAAAATAGAAAAAAAAAGAAGCTAGAGAGAGAGAGAGAGAGAGAGCGAATGGGTGGAATGTGCCCCTACTGCTACTGCGAGGCCCTTTATAACAATGCCCACCACCAGTCACTATTACTACTAACTTTGGAAAGTTTTGAAGATTTCCTTCAAAAAAGGGGATTTTATTAATTCACAGCCAAATTTTTATTTAATTTGTTTTCTTTTCAATTCACATGGCTGATTGCTTGTGTGCAAACATTAAATTTGGTTGCTAAATTATTGCTCTTTCTTTTTCTATCTTTATAAATTGCCTTTAATAATTTTTTTTTCTCTATTTATGATTATCTTGCCAAAAAAACTGTGATACGATCTTTCTAGTTTCCTTCAGTAATTTTTGCAATCTATGATTCTCTATCTTTTTTTTTCCTTGGGGTTAAATAATTTATGATTTTCTTGCCCAAAAAACTATGATACGTAATGATGTCGATCGTCCATCTATAATGAGAGTCAATTAGCTAAGTTGTTATATTTTTCATTAAAATCTTTCGTCCATTTTGTTCTCTTTGTCTTTCGTTTTTGCTTTCTATCTCACTTTTTTCTTTAAATATTTCAATGCCCTTTGAACCATACTGAAGAGAGGGGAAAAAAAAAAAATCATACCAGTAAGTAAAAATTTATTTATTATTATTAATTGATTGGAGCTCGAGATGAACCTTTTATCTATAATTCTCTTATAGATATTTCCAATATCCAAATAATTATATAATTTTTATCAGCTAAAGTTAATAATTAATTGTTAGATTAGTATCTTGACGGAGTTAACTGACACTCATACACCTTATAAGAAAATTTTGCCTTCCCATTTCACTCCTAAGAGTGAAACCTTAGATCTCCCTTTTAGAATAAACTCGGTGACCAAAAAATTAACCAACTAGATTAGAGCCCCATGATTGTATTGACCAAAATTTTATATTAACAACTACATGTCAAATGCAAATCTAAAAAATTACATGTCAAATGATATGTCATTACTGTTGTCCAAATTGTGAAATTAAATAAATAGATTCATGAATAAATCAAAATTATATAATTACAACTAAATTACAACAGAAATACCTAATAGATTAAAATGGTAAAGAAAGCAAACCGAAATTTACATGATAGCAGTTTCTTTGAAACAGATTTTCGCCATCTCACAGGTCGAGTGCTTGAAGAATTTCGGCGTTTGTCTCCTAAGATACGACGGTCAAAAACCAGTTATGGCAGAAGCACTCTCTGTCTAGTTTAGTGAACAAAAACTGTGGCAGCACTCTCTCACTGTGGAAATTTTCTGGCAAACTAACTTGTAAAATAGAAGCAAAAATTTCTGTGTTGAGACTAGACAGGAGGGTCTCAATTTATACATGTATAGGGGAGGTGCCTCCAACCTTTATGGCTAGTCACTAATGCACCATTAACCTGCCTTTATGGCTGGTCATTAATGCACCATTAACTTTTGCATTATTGCAGCAGTTACAAACATATTATACACACCAATCCCATTACCTCTTTCATGAAGCTAACTTTATGAGGCAATTTCTTATTCAATTCTCAATAGTTTTTGGCCATTCTTTTTGTGGTGTAAAGATCTCATTGCAAAGTATCTAGACCCACTTGTATCCATCACAATAGATGGTTGGGGTCCACTTTAATATTTAATTAAAGTCACCAAAAATCTATTTTTTTTCTAACAATCTCCCACATGAATAAAAATTGACCGAAATGACTCAACAAACAGACACCGTTCAACAACAATGACTCGGAGAGAGAGTACAACAGACTAACCCCGATATTAGAGAATGTAGCTTTTGACTTTGAACCTCTCCCAATGAAAACCTATCGAGTTTACTAGCTGATCAGTGAATATGACATCTTGAACTGCTCTGCCGTTTATGTAAACTGAGACAATAGATCTCACACGGGAATTACTCCTACCACCATTCTGTTCTCACTGGTGTGCCTTGTATTGCCCTGAGCACTAGCCTGGTATAACGAGTGGTTTCAAAGAATTTTGGCCTTTCTAATTCTTCAAGAAGTGGCCCCACTTCACACTTACATAGGTGACTCTTCAAAGTATCCTGCTATACCCTGTTTGAATCCTCAATGCATAAGAAGCATAAAAAATTTTGCTTAACCTTCACCCCCACAGGTATCACTGCTTAAAGGAATGGCTGGAGGGTTTTACCCCCACAGTGACATACCATTGTTACACGCAATTAGGTTGTCCCATTGAACCTAGATCTTGGGATTTCCAGTCAACTAGGTTGGGTTTCCATTCCGGTAACTTCCAAAAGCCTCAACCCCATTCCTTTTGACGACGTCTTGACTAATACTCGATTTAACCCTTTGGTTAGCGGATTAGCAATGTTGTCTTTAGACTTTACATAGTCTATAGAGACAACTCCATTCGAGAGTAGTTGTCGTATGAAATTATGTCTATGACAGATATGTCTAGACTTTTCATTATACATATTGCTCTGTGCCCTACCAATTGTAGATTGACTATCACAATGAATACAAATAGATGGCACAGGTTTAGACCAACGTGGGATATCTTCAATGAAATGACGAAGCCATTCAACTTCTTCCGTTGCTTTATCTAAAGCAATAAACTCTGATTCCATTGTTGATCTAGATATATACACGTTTGCTTGGAAGATTTCCAAGACACGGCTGCCCCACCAAGAGTGAACACATATCCACTAGTGGACTTTGAGTCATTTATATTTGATATCTAATTCGCGTCATTATAGCCTTCTAGCACCGCTGGATATCGAGTATAATGTAGCCCATAATCCTGAATGTAGCGTAAATACCTTAACACCTGCACAATGCCCTTCTAATGAGTAGCATCAGGATTACACATGTATCTACTAAGCCTACTAATCGAGTAGGCTATATCCGGCTTAGTACAATTCATCAGATACATCAAACTTCCAATTACCCGAGAATATTCTAACTAGAAGACACTCTCTTTATTATTCATGATAAAATGTAGACTTAAGTCCTACAGGTATCGGTGACACACTCGTATCTGATCCATTAAACTTCTCAAGTATCTTATCAACATAATGAGACTGAAAAAGTATAATTCCACCAGATGTTCTGGTAATCTTAATTCCCAGAATAACATCTGCAACGCTCATATCCTTCATGTCAAACTTAGAGTTTAATAACTTCTTGGTAGTTTTGATCATTCATCATTATTACCTATAATGAGCATATCAGCAACATATAGACACAAAATGACATAACTTCTGTCAATGTCTTTGACATAAACACACTCATCACATTCGTTGATTTTAAACCCACTTGACAACATTACGTTGTCAAACTTCTTATGCCATTGTTTAGGCACTTGCTTCAAACCGTATAATGATTTGACAAGTTTACAGACTTTCTTGCTTTGTCCTGGAGTTGAAAACCCTTCAGGTTGCTCCATGTAGATTTCTTCATTCAAATTCCTATTTAAGAAAGCTGTCTTTACATTCATTTGGTGTATCTCCAGATTGTGCAAAGCTGTTATCGCAATCACCATGCGAATGGATATTATTCTAGTTACAGGTGAGTACGTATCAAAGTAATCCAGGCCTTCTCGTTGTTTGTACACTTTGATAACGAGCCTACCCTTATACTTATCAATTGACCCATCGGCCTTCATTTTTCTTTTAAAAATCCACTTATAGTCTAAAGGCTTACTACTTGGAGGTAAATCCACCAACTCCCAAGTGTGGTTCTGTAAGATGGAGTTGATCTCACTTTTGATCGCTTCTTTCCACAAAGGACTCTCAGGAGAAGTCACACTTCGTGGAAAGTTTGAGGTTCGTTCTCAACCATATAAGTTAAGAACTCTAGACCAAAAAAACTTGGACATCCTTGTATTTTTACTCCTTCTAGGCTCATCTAAAACCTTAATTTGATTATCAAAATGATCATCATCACTAACAAGCTCATCAAATTGCTCCAAAGACCTCGGAACCCCTTCTTGGGTTCGGCGAGGAAAAATGTCTTCAAAGAAACCTGTATTTCTTGACTCCATGAAAGTATTCCTGTGTATGTCTGAAATTTCAGACTTATGTACAAGAAACCGATATGCACTATTATTATGTGCATAACCAATGAATATACAATCCACGGATTTCGGGCCTATCCTAACCCGTTTGAGTGTAGGTATCGCCACTTTTGCAAGACACCCCCACATTCATAAGAATTTATAAGAAGGCTTAACGCCTTTCCGTAACTCATACAGGGACTTGCTGTGACAACCCTCACCACTGATTAGTGCTAATCTATGATTAAGCATGTTCAATGACTGATTGATTGAAATCCTGAACTGATTGATTGAGTGTATTAGTTTAAATGCATGTCTATCTGTTCGACTGTTAAATTATCTGTTCATGTATTATGTTTAAATTGCAAATTGAAGGCCTTATCGGCGGCCGAATCTGAAATTGATTAATGATTTATGCTAGTTAGAATTTATGTGATTTTCTGGTATATTTAACTGAAATTTGATTTGGAACGATTAAATTAGATTAAATAAAACTAAATTACAATAGTTGGCCTTATTCACCATTATACCACTTAGTGGCCCACTTCATAAAACACATTGAGTTTATTTCAAGCACTCTTCTTCAGCCATTTTGAGAGCAAAACCGAATGAGAGAGAGAGAGGTAGAGAAACTTGGCTTCATCTAGAGAATTGCTTAGAGAATTGGAAGATTTGAAGGATAAGTGCATAATTGAGCTTCCATACTTGTAATTGAGGACCTAAGGTAGGAAAAACCTCTTCTTAATTGTGAATTCAAGTTGGTTTGAGCTTGAGGTTCAAATCTGGAAATTCCAGATTTTGGACTCACGCTCGAGCGAGGAACTCCACGCTCGAGCGTACACACTCAGTTCATGCAGTCCGCTCGAACGGGTAAAGTGACGTTCGAGCGGGAAATGCGTGTATCCAGTACTTTGCATGTGTTAACAGTCCGCTCGAGCGAGGGAATGCATGCTCGAGCAAGGACTTGTGTCTCACGCTCGAGCGGGTATCGGGCGCCCATCGAGCGTGAATTTCGTGCATCCAGTACTTTTATTGTAGTTTACAGTCCGCTCGAGCGGAGTAATACATGCTCGAGCAGAGACCTTTTGTCTGCATGTCCGCTCGAGCGGAGAAATCCACGCTCGAACGGGACCCTTGTTTCAGTAAAATTTTGAAAAGTATTTAAAAGTGCATCTTTGCATCATCATTCCATCCTAGGCATTCCTAAGCCTAGTTTAAGGCATCTTAATGAGGATATTGAGGTAGAACCACACCGAGTCTAAGTAGGGACTAAGGCTTCGATTCCTAAGTATGTGACTTAGTGTGTGTTCATTCTAAAACTGTAGGGTTGGCATCCGAGGACGCTCACTAGCCTATCTGTAGCCCAGAACTCTGTGAGTAACAATGTTGTAAAGATATGTTCAGTTGAGATTATTTTCTGAACAAATGACTGTACTGCTTTATGAAATGACACTGTTTACTGAATGAATGTTTGTCCTATTTGTGAACTGTATTCGTGGCATCCATAGCAATTTACTAAACTGTTACTGCTACTGTTACAGAGATCTCTGTCGGTTCCCATGTCTGGAACCACTATTGTTTACTGATATGATGGCCATCAACTGACTGTTCGGTCTGTTAAGACCTACTGTACTGTTTGCTATTGGATGTACCACTTATGATTGCTATGATCGAATAACTGTTATACTGATAAATGACTGTTTTCAATACTGAAAGGACATTTATTCTTAACCTCTTTACGCATATGTTATTCACTGGGCTTTAGCTTACTGCTCATATATATATATGTAGGTGTTCAGGCACCGGATCGTTTCTAGAAGCGTCAAGCTAAGCTCCCGTTTTGTCAAAGCCAACCACTGTGCCTCACTGAGAGGTTCCAAGTCCTTCAAGCTAGGGCTTTTTGGGGTGTTTTAGATTTCCCCCTTTCTTGTATCTGTTTTTGTAATACTGTATAGACTGTACCTATACTGTACTGTTATGTTAGGGATGTAGTCCCTGACTTGAATATCTGTATATGGTGTATGTACATACTGTTTTGTTTATATAAATATGTTATAAAAAGTCTTTTTGCATACAGACTGTCACAGCTCATTGGACATCATTTAATTACTGTTTTGGCTTCCGCCAGCCCCTGTACTCTGTATTACTGTTTTACTGTTAAGCAGGCCTTCGGTAATCTCAGATTACTTGCCGGTTACGGTGCTAAATCCATAGGGGCAGGTTTGGGTCGTGACAGAGTGGTATCAGAGCGATACTAAACCACGAGTTATACCGCACACACGTGTCCAAATGAGCTATAGGATGTCCTAGAAAAGTGATTAGGGCATTGCATTAACATTGGAAAAGTGTGTGTGGCCATGACATGAATATATGTGCTAATGTGTTAATGTGTTTAAAGTATGCAACTTCCTATGTTTATTATTATTATGTTGCATATAGTGAAATGGATAATGCAAGAACTACTGATGAAACTAAATCATCCGAAGCCAGAATGGCAAGATTGGAAAGAACAGTTGAACTGCTAACTGAGGCCTTAAGGCAACAACAACAACAGAACCAACAGCCCCCACCTCCTCCGGTACAGCCGGAACAGAATGTGAATGATGACATCATTACTCTAACACGGAAGTTTAATAAGATGAAACCGCCATCATTTCAGGGAGGCCTTGAACTATTGAAGGCCGAAGCATGGGTGCTAGAAACCGAAAAATTATTTGAAGTCTTTCCGTGTTCTGAAGCACACAAAGTGCTACTGGCTACCTTCACCTTACAAGAAGAGGCTAGAAGGTAGTGGATGCTTGTCCGTGACACCGACACTGTTATGACTTGGGCTCAGTTTAAAGGAGCCTTCTTTGAGAAATACTTCCCTCAGTGTGTCAGGGATCGAAAAGTGACTGAGTTTGAACAGCTGAGAAAAGGTACCATGTCCGTGGCTGAGTACGAGTCAAAGTTTACTGAACTCGCCAGATATGCACCGCACATGGTTGACACTGATTACAAAAAGGCCAGGAAGTTTGAAGGCGGCCTTAATGTGGAAATACTTGATAGAATTAACGTTTTGAAACTACTTAAGTATGTGGATGTTCTTGACAGAGCAATAATGGCTGAGTCAAACATCGAGGCATTGAAACAGACTAAAACACCATCGACCGAGTGGCGTGGTAAAAGACGGGGTTTTAAGTTTAAGAAAGACAGAAATAATCCATTGAACAAAAAGCAAAATACAAGGTCGACAACCAGTTCCAGTCAGGGAAGTGGTTCTATACCGCCCTGTTCTGAATGTGGTAAGAAACATAAAGGGGTTTGCTATAAAATTTCAGGTGCTTGTTACAGGTGTGGCAAGGTGGGCCACATGGTTAAAGATTGCCCTTCCACTCCTCTGGGCAATAGTAAAGCTGCAGCCAGCGTCGCAGCATCAACTCTTGCACCAAAACCCAACCCTAAAGCCACTGGAAAGGAGCCTATGAGGCAAGGCCGAGTGTTCGCACTCGTACCGGGAGACGTACAGAATATCGAGACCGTTGTGTTAGGTATACTCTCAATTTGTGCTCAAAATGCATATGTTCTGATTGATTCGGGGTCTACACATTCATATGTATCGCATGCTTTTTCGCGAAAATTAAATAGACCACTGGAACCTATAAACTATCTGTTAGCTGTATCTTCACCTGTTGGGGGATCCATGACTTGTGCTTATATGTACCCTGCATATGAGATTATTGTTGGAGATGCACATTTGTATATTGATTTACTGCCATTGAATATTGATTATTTTGATGTGATATTAGGGATGGACTGGTTAACGAAATATCATGCTACCATAGACCGTGTAACAAAACAAGTTGTTTTCCGTCCACCTGGTTTACCTGAATTTGTGTTTAACGAAGTTGGAGTAGTACCTCCCCCATATTTGATTTCATCCATGAAAGCTTTTAAATTGATTAGAAAGGGGTGTAAGGGGTATCTATGTTTTGTATTGACTGTACCTACTGATGCTAAAACTGATGTAAACAGTATCCCTATAGTCAGAGAATTCCCAGATATTTTTCCACATGAATTGCCAGGGGATTTGATTGATAAGGAGATTGAATTCACCATTGATGTGATTCCGCGTACACAGCCAGTTTCCAAAGCTCCATACAGAATGGCGCCTACCGAACTAAAGGAATTGAAAGTTCAACTGCAAGAACTGCTAGATAAGAAGTTCATCAGGCCCAGTACTTCACCGTGGGGCGCACCAGTCTTATTTGTGAAAAAGAAAGATGGCTCACTGAGACTCTACATTGACTACCGTGAACTGAACAAGGTAACAGTGAAAAATAAATACCCATTGCCTCGCATTGATGATTTATTTGACCAGTTACAGGGTGACCAAGTGTTCTCCAAAATTGATCTTAGATCTGGATATCACTAGTTGAAAGTCAAGACAGGGGACATCGAAAAGACTGCCTTTCGAACGAGGTACGGACATTACGAATTTCTTGTTATGCCTTTCGGAGTTACCAATGCACCTGCTGCATTTATGGACCTTATGAACAGAGTTTTCAAACCATACCTTGATGAATTTATAGTTGTTTTCATAGATGACATTTTGATTTATTCCAAAAGTACGGAAGAACATGAACGCCATTTGAACATTGCCTTACAGACGCTAAGAGAACAGAAACTTTATGCAAAACTAACTAAATGTGAATTTTGGCTAGACAGTGTAATGTTTTTGGGACATGTGATCAGTAAGGATGAAATTTCAGTTGATCCACAGAAAATTGAAGCAGTAGTGAACTGGCCTAGACCGACAAATGTTACCGAAGTCCGAAGTTTTCTAGGCTTAGTCAGGTATTACAGAAGGTTTGTCTAAGATTTCTTCAAAATTGCCCTACCACTGGCACAGTTGACTCAGAAGGGGATACCATTTGACTAGACCGATCAGAGGGAATCAGCTTTTCAGGAGTTGAAAACTCGACTAGTGACTGCATCGATTCTCACCTTACCCTTAGGTACAGATGGTTATACGGTATATAGTGATGCTTCTTATAAGGGTTTGGGATGTGTTTTAATACAGAATGGTAAAGTAATTGCGTATGCTTCTCGACAATTGAGACCACATGAAAAGAACTACCCGACCCATGACCTGGAACTTGCTGCAGTAGTGTTTGCGTTGAAAATTTGGCGTCACTACCTTTATAAGGCAACATGTGAGGTGTATACAGACCACAAAAGTTTGAAATACTTCTTTACACAGAAAGAACTGAACATGAGGCAGCGGAGGTGGCTAGAATTGAAAAAAGATTATGACCTGCAAATTTTGTACCATCCAGGAAAAGCTAACACCGTTGCCGATGCACTGAGTTGGAAATCGATTGGAAATTTAGCCTATTTACTCACCGGCCAGAAAGAATTGCTATGTGATCTTGAAAGACTTGACATTGAGATTGTTTTGCGTGAACAAGGTGGAGCAATAGCCGCTATTTCTGCTCAACCGGCGCTGATTGAAGAGATTAAGGAGAAACAGCAATAGGATGACTTCTTGAAGAAGATCATCGAAGAACGAGAATCCAAACCGAGGCCGGATTTCAAATTTGAGAATAATATGTTGAAATTCCAGGGAAGATTATGTGTACCGAGTGATTCCGAACTGAAAAGAAGAATTCTGCAAGAAGGCCACAATTCAAAATTGTCTATCCATCCAGGAAATACAAAAATGTACCAAGACTTGAAACTAAATTTCTGGTGGTCAGGAATAAAGAAAGAGATTGCTGATTTTGTGTCGAAATGTCTTCATTGCCAATAAGTTAAAGCCGAACATCAACGACCCGCAGGTTTACTGCAACCCTTACCGATACCGGAGTGGAAATGGGAACATATCACTATGGATTTCATTGTTGGTTTACCTCGCTCTAGTAAAGGTATGGATTCAATTTGGGTTATTGTTGGTAGACTGACTAAATCTGCTCACGTCTTACCTGTCAAAACAATTTATAATGCGGACAAATTGGCTATACTCTATATTGATGAGATTGTGAGATTGTATGGAGTGCCTGTGTCCATTGTTTCTGATAGGGACTCGAAGTTTACATCGAGATTTTGGCAAAGTCTGCAAATTGTATTGGGTACTGAACTGAGACTGAGTAGTGCCTACCATCCTCAGACAGATGGCCAGTCAGAAAGAACCATCCAGACTCTGGAGGATTTACTGAGAATGTGTATTCTTGATTTCCAAGGAAATTGGGAAAGCCATTTACCGTTGGCTGAATTCGCCTATAATAACAGTTTTCACTCGAGCATTGGTATGGCGCCTTTCGAGGCTTTGTATGGCAGGAAATGTCGATCTCCTATCTGCTGGGCAGAAGTAGGAGATGGGCCTTTGCTTAGGCCCGAAATTATACAAGAAACCACTGAAAAAGTGAAACTGATTCAACAAAGACTGAAAACCGCACAAAGCCGACAGAAAAGTTATGCGGATGTTTGGAGGCGAGACAGAGAGTATGAGGTGGGTGATCATGTCTTTGTTAAAGTGACACCGATGAAAGGGCAGACCCGTTTTGAGGTTAAAGTCAAGTTAGCGCCGAGATATGTTGGACCGTATGAGATTATTGAGAAAATCAATCCGGTGACGTATCAAGTAGCGTTTCCTCCTGAAATTGAGCATATGCATAACGTGTTCCACATTTCAATGTTGAGGGATTACCTTCGGGATCCCTTTCATGTGATTGAGCCTACCCGTGTGATGCTAAGTGATGACTACACTTATGAAGAGCGGCTTATCCAGATTGTAAACCGACGGATCAAGAAGTTAAGGAACAAAGAAATTCCGTTAGTGAAAGTTGACTGGCAAAACCATGGTGGCGTTTATGCCACTTGGGAAAGGGAAGACGATATGATGAAGAGATATCCTGAACTGTTTCCACTGAATCCGGTATTCTTCCAGAATGAAGGTAACTCGAGTTTGGAGGACCAAACTCTTTATAAGGAGGGGAGACTGTGACAACCCTCACCACTGCTTAGTGCTAATCTATGATTAAGCATGTTAAATGACTGATAGACTGAAATCCTGAACTGATTGATTGAGTGTATTAGTTTAAATGCATGTCTATCTGTTCGACTGTTAAATTATCTGTTCATGTATTATGTTTAAATTGCAAATTGAAGGCCTTATCGGCAGCCGAATCTGAAATTGACTAATGATTTATGCTAGTTAGAATCTATGTGATTTTCTGGTATATTTAACTGAAATTTGATTTGGAACGATTAAATTAGATTAAATAAAACTAAATTACAATAGTTGGCCTTATTCACCATTGTACCACTTAGTGGCCCACTTCATAAAACACATTGAGTTTATTTCAAGCACTCTTCTTCAGCCATTTTGAGAGCAAAACCGAATGAGAGAGAGAGAGAGGTAGAGAAACTTGGCTTCATCTAGAGAATTGCCTAGAGAATTGGAAGATTTGAAGGATAAGTGCATAATTGAGCTTTCATACTTGTAATTAAGGACCTAAGGTAGGAGAAACCTCTTCTTAATTGTGAATTCAAGTTGGTTTGAGCTTGAGGTTCAAATCTGGAAATTCCAGATTTTGGACTCACGCTCGAGCGAGGAACTCCACGTTCGAGCGTACACACTAAGTTCATGCAGTTCGCTCGAGTGGGTAAAGTGACGCTCGAGCGGGAAATGCGTGTATCCAGTACTTTGCATGTGTTTATAGTCCGCTCGAGCGGGGGAATGCATGCTCGAGCGAGGACTTGTGTCTCACGCTCGAGCGGGTATCGGGCGCCCATCGAGCGTGAATTTCGTGCATCCAGTACTTTTATTGTAGTTTACAGTCCGCTCGAGCGGAGTAATACACGCTCAAGCGGAGACCTTTTGTCTGCATGTCCGCTCGAGCGGAGAAATCCACGCTCGAACGGGACCCTTGTTTCAGCAAAATTTTGAAAAGTATTTAAAAGTGCATCTTTGCATCCTCATTTCATCCTAGGCATTCCTAGGCCTAGTTTAAGGCATCTTAATGAGGATATTCAGGTAGAACCACACCGAGTCTAAGTAGGGACTAAGGCTTCGATTCCCAAGTATGTGACTTAGTGTGTGTTCATTCTAAAACTGTAGGGTTGGCATTCGAGGACGCTCACTAGCCTATCTGTAGCCCAGAACTCTGTGAGTAACAATGTTATAAAGATATGTTCAATTGAGATTATTTTCTGAACAAATGACTATACTGCTTTATGAAATGACACTGTTTACTGAATGAATGTTTGTCCTATTTGTGAACTGTATTCGTGGCATCCATAGCAATTTACTGTTACTGCTACTGTTACAGAGATCTCTGTTGGTTCCCATGTCTGGAACCACTACTGTTTACTGATATGATGGCCATCAACTGACTATTTGGTCTGTTAAGACCTACTGTACTGTTTGCTATTGGATGTACCACTTATGACTGCTATGATCGAATAACTGTTATACTGATTAATGACTGTTTTCAATACTGAAAGGACATTCATTCTTAACCTCTTTACTCATATGTTATTCACTGGGCTTTAGCTCACTGCTCATATATATATGTAGGTGTTCAGGCACCGGACCGTTACTAGAAGCGTCAGGCTAAGCTCTCGTTTTGTCAAAGCCAACCACTGTGCCTCACTGAGAGGTTCCAAGTCCTTCAAGCTAGGGCTTTTTGGGGTGTTTTAGATTTCCCTCTTTCTTGTATCTGTTTTTGTAATACTGTATAGACTGTACCTATACTGTACTGTTATGTTAGGGATGTAGTCCCTGACCTGAATATCTGTATATGGTGTATGTACATACTGTTTTGTTTATGTGAATATGTTATAAAAAGTCTTTTTGCATACAGACTGTCATAGCTCATTGGATATCATTTAATTACTGTTTTGGCTTCTTCCAGCCCCTGTACTCTTTATTACTGTTTTACTGTTAAGCAGGCCTTCGGTAATCTCGGATTACTGACCGGTTACGGTGCTAAACCCATAGGGGCGGGTTTGGGTCGTAACACTTGCCTACCTTCTTCTGGGGTACTTTATTCAGAATGTAATTCATGGAGAGAATTGCTTCCCCCCACATGTTCTGTGGCAATCCAGAACTTATCAACATTGCATTCATCATTTCCTTTAGCTTCTTATTCTTCCGCTTAGCAATCCCATTTGACTGAGGAGAATAAGGTGCCGTGGTTTGGTGGATAATTCCGGATTGAGCACAAATCTCAATAAACGGTGATTCATACTCACCACTACGATCACTTTTTAAAGCCTTAATCTTATGGCCTAATTGATTCTCAACTTCATTCTTATAAAGAACAAATTTGTCAATAGCCTCACATTTGCTTTTGAGCAAATAGACATAACAATACTTAGTGCAAGCATCAACAAAAGTGATAAAGTACTTATTGTCACCACGTGATTGTATAAAATTTAAGTCACACATATTACTATGCACTAAGTCCAACAGCTCTGAACTTCTTTCAATAGAATGAAACAAAGATTTTGTTAATTTCGCTTCAATACAAGTTTCACACTTGTGTTTTGGATTAATCTTAAAAGCTGATATGTGATCTAACTTGATTAATCTACGTAAAGATTCAAAGTTCACATGTCCTAGTCTACCATGCCACAAATTGAAAGACTCAAGCATATAAGCAGAAGAAGATGCAGTTTTATTCATCTTTGGGATAATAGTCATTACATTGAGTTTGAACATACCCCTCAACATATATCTCTTACCCACATACACTCTGCTTTTGGTCAGAATGACCTTGTCGGACTTGAAGACCATGCGAAAACCATGTTTGCTGAGAAGAGACCCTGAGACAAGATTCTTATGAATGTCCGGAACATACATGATTTCGTTCAAGGTCAGCTCCTTTCCTTCGATCAACTTCAGGACCACCTTTCCTTTCCTCTCAACAATGGAGGTAGTAGAGTTTTCCATAAACAATTTTTCACCGTTTGTAATCGGCTCGAAAGTTGTAAATAACTTCTTCTTGAAGTAGATGTGGTGTGTAGCTCCAGTATCAATCCACTATTCTCTTGGATTTGAACCTACCAAATTCACCTCAGAGACCACGGCAGACAAGTGCATGTCTTTCTCATCATGGGAGTGCTCTTGCATATCTGCCATGTGAGCACAAGGTTTGGCCTTATATGGCTTCTTTTGCTTGCGGCAGTCACTAGCCCGATGCCCCTTGCTACCACAGTTGTAACACTTCCCTAAGAACCGATAACCAGGTTCCTACGGCTTGTATGCTGGCTTTTTTGCAACACCACCCCTTGGCCTCAGCTTTGAGCCCTTGTTCACAGGGGGCTTCTTTCTCACCCCAGAAGATCTGCCATGCTCAATGACATTGGCCTTCACTGAGGAAGTACTCCCTCCTTTCTTTTTATTGTCCTCCTCAATTCGGAGTTGGATAATCAAGTTTTCAATTAACATTTCCTTGCGCTTGTGCTTTTAGTAGTTCTTGAAGTCCTTCCAACCATTGGGAAGTTTCTCAATGATCACAGCAACTTGGAATGACTCGTTCAAAGGCATCCCCTCAATATGAATTTCATGCAAGATCATTTGGAACTCCTAGACTTAGCTTATTACAGTTTTTAAATCTACCATTTTAAAGTCCAGGAATCGGCCAAACACAAATTTCTTTGCCTTGACGTCCTCAATCCTGTACTTTTTGTCTAGAGATTTTCATAACTCTTTTGTTGAGCTCTTCGTACAAAACACACTGTAGAGTGAGTCTGCTAAGCTATTAAACACAGAGTTTCGATAAAGATAGTCTGTCTGCTTCCATGTGTCAAGTGCCATGACTTTCTGCCTGTCTGGCTCATTCTTTGCCACGGCTGAAGGATCCTCACTCAAAACCTTGGCAAGGTTCAGCGTGGTCAAGTAGAACATCATCTTTTGCTGCTATCTCTTGAAGTTCACCTCAGCAAATTTCTCTGGGCGCTCATGGTGACTGAGCAGTCCTTCTGGAATAGTCGGAGTAACACCAGGGTTGACTACAGAGGTCACAGTTGGGGTTGGCAAGTCAGTTGTCCCAGGGTTCAGGTCCCCACCAACATTAGTAGTAGCAACATCATTGGTGACAGTTGCCATTTTTGAAAAATATAACAGAATATCACTTTTTGTGTTTCCAAAAATTAAACTCAACCCTTCGAAAATCTCATAGTTGGAAATTTAATTCAAAAAATAGTCTCACCACTTAGTCTAGAATTGAACATGGTCAAGAATGTTCCCAGGAAGATAGAAGGGGTCACACCAGTCCCACTTAAAATCCAGTTAGCCTTTTGACAAAACTTTAAGAGCATGTTGACTTCTAGTCCGTAATAAATAATTTTAAGAATTAAATTTTCCAAGGGATGAATTAGGTTAAAACAAACCAGTTCCAAACTTACAAGCAATTAGAATAAAATTTCTAACAATTACAAGCAATGTAAAAAATTCTTATAACAAAGATAAGCCAAAAAAAAAAAGCTTCTAATATGCCAAGCAAACAACCTTGCTTAAAAAATTGGCAAGTAATCACTACTAAATCTCAAACAAAATTACTTAAATAATATAGTCCAAATAATTCTTTTCCATGCTTAGGTATTCCTGTAAAAAAGTTAACAGAAAAATCAAAACAAAAATACAAATCAAATAATCTAGGCAGAAAGTAAATATAATAAATTAATTGAAACCATCTAGTAAACTAATTAATAAGAAAATTAACTAATCAATTAACATGCTAGATGTGTTACAAAAATAAAATTATTACAAAGATGACAAAACCTTATACCTCCTAAATAATTAAACTTCTAGCCATGAGTTACATATCAATTTAATTGACAATAATTAATAAATTAAATTAATATTCAAGAGTTACATATCAATTTTTACAAAACAATAATCATGTAATCTTGTAACTATAAATAAATAAATAAATAAAATTAATATGCAAGAGTTACAAAATAAAATTAAAACTTCAAAATTAAATTCAACTTTAAAATAAAATTTGTAACTCCAAATTAAATTACAACTTTAAAAATAAAATTTAATAGTCATAACTCCAAATAAATAAATTTAATTCAAAATTTTAATTCACTCAATTAAATTACACAATTGTCATATACATAAATTTAGACAAGTTACAAAACTCTATAACTCCAAAACCTTAAATTAAAAGTTAATAGGCTAGAGTTATATAGAATTTAAATCATAATAAACATGTAATAAACTTGTAAATTATTCTAGTAATTAACATGTAAATAAGTCTATAGTAATTAACATGTAAATAATTCTAGAATAAGAAGCATGAAAAATTGATTTAAATCTAGAAAATAAAAACATGTGAATTAATCTAGGATGTAATCATATATGCAACACTAACTAGCAACATGTAATTCCTCATTTTTTATTTTATTATTATTATTTTTTTACTATTGTAGGCATGCCTCAGAAAAAGATATGAAGGAAAATAAATTCAAATGCAAATAGCGGACAAACCCTTTACATCTTCCAATACACAGACACCAAACCAAAATTATGGCCAAGGTTTATTCTAACATAGAGAAATATGTGATTTATAACAATAGACCAAAACAAAACTAATCATGAAAGCAGTGAACTTATCTATTTTCTACAAACCAACAGTAAGCCTATTTTTATAATCAATACACAACTGTGCAAATGTCAATGTAACATCTAGTAACCCCGGAAAGAAAAAAACAGTGGACTAATTTTCCAAAAATTACCGATACTGAAAATATGCAAAGTAGGTACATAAAAATATTTTCTATTTATTTTCAATACAAACCGTGGGTACACCAACTTATGTAGTAGACTAAATTTGACTTTCAAGTAAGAATAACATGGCAGTATATACAATCAAGAATATGTTTGGCACACCAAATATATGAATTGAAAGAAATTGAAACACACTGACAATAACACAGCAGCAAACATAAATATTAATTATGATTAAACTGGGTACATCTATCATGTAAATCTATTTGGCTACTTTCATGGGAAAATATAAAAATCTGTTTTAAGTTTGTTGTCCAAATTGTGAAATTAAATAAATAAATTCATGAATAAATCAAAATTATATACCAAGAACACATTCTAAGAATTACAACTAAATTACAACAAAAATACCCAATAGATTAAAATGGTAAATAAAGCAAACCGAAACCTGTACGGTAGTAGTTTCCTTAAAACAGATTTTCGCCGCCTCACGAGTCGAATGCTTGAGGAATTCCGGCATTTGTCTTCTAGGATATAACAGTCAAAAACCAGCTACGGCAAAAGCACTCTCTGTCTAGCTTAGCAAACAAAAACTGTGGCAGCACTCTCTCACTGTAGGAATTTTTTAGCAAACTGACTTGTAAAATGGAAACAAAAATGTCTGTGTTGAGACTAGACATGAGGGTCTCAATTTATACATGTATAGGGGAGAGAGGAAGAGCCTCCAACCTTTATGGCTGGTCACTAATGCACCATTAACCTCTGCAATATTGCAAGTTACAAACATATTATACACACTAATCCCACTACCTCTTTCATGAAGCTAACTTCATGAGCCAATTTTTCATTCAATTCTCAATAATTTTTTATCATTCTTTTTGTGGTGTAAAGATCTCATTGCAAACCCAATGGTTGGGGCCCACTTTGATATTTAATTAAAGTCACCAAAAACCTATTTTTTTTCCCAACAATTGTTTGTGAACAGGTTCAAGCTCACCTTGATAAGAGCTCATTCGAACTCAGTTCATTTATTTTATTTTATTTTTTATTTTGTTTTCGCGTTTGAGCTCAAACTCGAGCTTGTTAAAATTTTAATAAACAAGTCCAAACATAATTAAAACTCGGCTCGTTTAACATTTATTATTTATATATTAAATAATGTAAAAATATGTATAAAAAATAAGATAAATATGTTAGTTATATATTTAAAAAATATAAATATAAATAATAGTTAACTATAGATAGTACATTTATATAATTGTAGTTGACATGGGTAGGCCCATAAAAGCTATAGCCCACTATGAACAACCCAAGCCTACCACTTAGGGCCCAATGCATAGTCTAACTGATGACGCCCAACATAGCTCGAAGTCATCATGGCATTAAGAACCAATGATATCCAGACACGTGGCAGGTGACGGACAAGCCACATAAGCAGACAAAAATCCTGCAAAGTTATTGCTACTGCACATCGCAATTAATGAGGCCCCTTGCAGCATTTATTGCGATAACCCCTCTCCGTCGAGACAGAATGGCTTCACCATGAACAAGGTGAGCTAGAGCATAGACATTCGGCCAAGGTGACAGGTCGGAAGGGACAGCGAAATGATTACCAGAGGATATAAGCAGACGCCGAAGATAGGAAGAAGATTAAGCTTTCTATCTCTAACCCATCCCTACACTCCACTTCCCTTTCTAACTTACTTATCGGAGGGTTCGCTGGGAGACTATCCGTTCCCCGTTGAACTCCTATGCAGGTTCCCCCATGGGCTTGGTCATTCGGGCACAGGCTTGAGGAGCGTGGACCAGTCCGACCCGTTCTACCTGGAACGAACTGTATCATCAATAGTAGTAGATATTATTATTTTGGTAAAATGTTAACTTTTTAAATATGTTTATATATATATATATATATATTGTATACATAATTACATAATCAAAGTTTTAATTATAATTTTAGTCTCATACGCAAATATAAATTTATAAATTTTTTGATTTGTTAATGCTCGTGAACAAGCTCAAGCTCGAGTCAAACCTAATTTAACTTGACTTGAGCTCGGTTCATTAAATTTTTATTTAACTCGAACTCAAACTTGTTAAAATTTTAATAAACAAACCCAAACATATTAAAATTCGGTTCGATTTAACTCAGTTAATTTGCAACCCTAATTGTATCCAGGCGTTATTTGATACATAATTTTTGCTACAAAAATTTGATTTTGCTACTATGAGCTTATATGAGCACTGCCACACTGCCATGAGCTATATAGACACATAATTGGGCTGATCCAAAATCATAGGAAATTGTCAGCCAGCCCGACTGTTTCTTTAAAACAAACTGTATCTCAATCTCAGAGAGGCATTCTGTGACCCATGCATAAGGATTCAATTGACAAACTTTGAAGTATATTTAGGAGTCACATAAGGGTTCAATTGACAAACTTTGTAGTACATATATGAAAGGGCGAATTACACTAAACCTCCCTAAAGTTTAGAGCTTATATTATTTTGATTCTTAACTTTTTAATTGTAACATAATTGATCTTGAATTTTAATTTTTGTTTCAAATAAAGACAATTAAATATACTATTACTCAATTTTAAAGACAAAATCGTCAATTTAATAAAATATAAATTAATTTGACAAAAATAAATGTCAAAAAATATTTTTAAATTTTTAAAAATTATTTCTACCCACCAATGATAAAATTATGTAAAATTGATAAATCTTTTACACATCTATTTATTTATTTTTCTACCAAATTAATTTGTATTATATGTTTGGATGATGATCATGTAATGAGTGATTGTTTTTATTTTCATTAAATTAGTTTCTATTTTTTCAAAAGTTAAATATGGCGATAATTTTAATATCATTATTAAACCAATCCATTAAATCAAAAAATTTAAAACTAAAAACATTTCATATATTAAATATATCGATTACATATTAAAAGTCTAACAACCACCCATTATATGATCATCATCCAAACAAATAATAAAAATTAATTTGGTAAAAAAAAATAAATGTATAAAAGAATTATCAATTTTACACAATTTTATCTTTGGTACGTAGAAATAATTTTTAAAAATTCAAAAATATTTTTTTGACATTTATTTTTGTTAAATTAGTTTATATTTTATCAAATTGATGATTTTGCCTTTAAAATTGAGCAATGATATTTTCAATTATCCTTATTTGGAATAAAATTCAAAATTCAGGATTAAATGTATCACAATTAAAAAAGCAAAGACTAAAGTGACACAAGTCTCAAATTATAAGGACTGTTTATATAATTCCCCTATATCAAAATAAGGGCTGGTTTGGCAACCTTAGAAAAAGTCAAAAAGCTAAAAAGTTATTCAAAAAATTAAAAAATTATCACTATTCATTAAAAAAAAATATTAAAAAATTAATAGACAAATATTAATACATATAGAGTAGATGACCCAAGATTGGTACTGACGTGATGTACTAGTCAGAGACCAAAAAAAAAAATTATGTGTATATTCACATAATTGGATGGTAAAGTTGGGCTTGTGAGAGCTTACCATGGGTCCTGTTTTTCTAATCTAAACAATTCAATATGTAAAACTCGTCTAGTACTATATGTCTATAAAAAATCACGTCTATCAGATATCGCTAACTACATGATCAAATCAGTTTTGTATAAAAATAGATGGTGTTATAATTATCAGTTAACAAAAAAAAACTAACACGATCAGATAGCTATCAATATCCAATCAACGTGATTTTTTACAATCATATAATACTCGACGAGTTCTACACATTCAACGGTTTCGATTAGAAAAACGAGACTCGTGGTGGACCCCCACGGGCCAAACAACACCATCCAATCAAAATCCGAGAAGGAGACAATATTTTCTCATCTATTCACCCGGCAGACTCCACTGCCAATTCGTACCGCCTCCTATCCCATCTTCTCCTACACCCTTATTTATACAATTTTTTAATACATATTTTTTTCATAAAAAGTTAAAAAGTTAATCCAAACATTTATATTTTTTTCTTCAACTTTTTAGTTCAAAAAGACAAAAAATACACTTATTTAGAACACTCTAAACAACCCCTAAGAAAGCAAATAAATATATATGAATGAGAGAAAGCATTTTTGAGAAAATCTTCAACATAACGTATGTAGAACAGTCACATAACTCACATATCCGGAAAATAAAACTCTAGAAGGGTTCCAATCACCACATGCACGTAACGCACGCGGAGGAATATATAATGCCATTTAAACTAAGTACAATCTAAATGGCCAGGTAAAATTTTTCACATGCTTTTCCGTAGATTTTCAAAACCAGAAATCTACTTTTGAACGAGAGAAGCCAAGTTTTGCCTAATGTCTTCTTTAGCTTGTCGATCAAATGGATCATCACCGATATACAGATCTAAAATTGACCGGCACAGAAGTAAAAATAATATTAATCGAGGTGCAAGACATTCCTGTACATAAAAAGATCAGTATTTAGGATGATTTTTCATTCTTTTTTCAGTTAAGGAAAAATAATTAATTGAAGTGATCAGGTAATGCTAAAATCTGTTTCACTGAGGTCCATTGTATTATGCTTATAACAGTGTCATACAATTGACTCTTCAGTATTCACTCATATTGAAGGTACAAAGCTTCATCCACGAAGCCTTCGTGTACAGTGGAGTCCCACAGTAGAATTTGATTTGGTGCACAATATTCAAAGCCGAGCTCCATAAGGTCAGCTATGAAACTCCACTGTTGCCACCTCTGTTTAGGACCACATACATTCTAGCATTCATGTTTATAGCTTGGTTAAAAGTTTCACAAACGTGTCTGTGCTTTGTGTATTTTCCTGTGTATGCATATCATTCCAAAATTTCAATGACCTTAATGCTCTACTTTTCCTTTCATTGGCAACTTGAAGATGGTCATTTTACATGATGTGCTACAATCAAATGACATGAAAAGTAAAGATAAAATGTTTCATTGCCTACAATTTCTACAAGCAACACAAGATAAATTTAAACAAGAAATGATTAGATATAGTTTCCACTAATTTTAGTTTCAGAGAAGTCATCAATTTGGAAGGAGTAATAAATAATTTTTGCTTGATGAAATCATTGAGTATGTCTATTGCATCTATAATATATTATTTAAAAACCATAATAACATTTTGAAAATAAGTTTTCTTACTTGCCGTGCGAATCACATTGCCCTGTTCCCTTGAGAGATCTATGATTGATCCTCGAGGAATCTTGTATTCATCTTTGAACTGGGATGTGAACCTGCAGAAAATGACTGTTAGGTGAAAACAATAAATAAACATGCTACATAATGAAATTTTTTTCATTAAAACTGACTGAATTTTTTATTGTTCTCAGTCACATATATTAAATCAACAAGATTCTATTAGAAGACCTTCCAACAGAAACTTTAAAAACCAACAAGAGAGAAGGCAAAAATATAATTAAAAGGAAAAAAAAAAAAAACTTGAGATATTAGTGATAAGGCAGAGAAGGATGAAATGCAAGAAAAAGCAAAAACAAGCTATATACAAAGAGATGAAGGAAGGGCAATATTTTGTGTGTTACAAACAACTGTTGAAGTGAATTGAAGCAATCTAAGGGTATATCACAATAAGCATAAAGGACCCAAGGAAAAATAAATAAATAAATAAAAACATCAAAAACATTCCAACATGCAGAACTTTACAAATTCAAAACTTCTGAAGTCCTTATATTTCAATAGTGCGATTTTCTTCAAAAGTATAATGTTCATCCATATCAGCCATATGATAGTGTATGTCGGCAAAAGAATGATTTACCTTTGAAGCAATTCTTTATTGTCTGCCCCACCAAACTTTTGTAGTCGTGTTCCAACAGACTCTTCAAAAGCACTGCGTACAGAACGAATGCTTAATCTTCCATAAACAATTTGAAGTCTAACAGTCATGCAAATATCACTTTCCATCAGATCATCAAATAACTCCTTGTTCTTCTCCTTCAGTTCAGAAACAGAAACATTTCCATATTTCTCACCCAGAACTTTCTTTATATCACCATCATCAGCATAAACACCTGTAGAATTACTTCCATCATAAAGGAAATTTCAAAGAGTTATGTTAATGTATGTTTTATTACTACAAGAACAGCAATTGAGGAAACAAAACTGCACATACATGTACTACTAGAATTAACATGAAGGATACAAAATATTGAAGTACGATCATTGTGCACAATCCAAATTATTTACAATAAAATATGGCAAACAATGTGTAACATAGACGATGGGTGTCTTATGATGAGACTTAAATTGTGTAGGATGAGTTTTGGGCATTGTGAAGCCCACAAATAGAATGGTTGAACCAACAAAAATGTGATCACCAAAGGTTTAGCAAAGCATAAATCCAAAGCAATGTGTACAACAAAGAAAAATTTCCCACAATTATGTCAATGGATGTCATTTAAAAAAATAAAACAAAACAAGTTAATTGATATTTTGGCAGGTTTCACATCTTCATAGCATCAAGCAATCACCAATAATACAGCGTCTGATTTTGTTCACATACTTCGCCATGGTGCGTGAAAAAAACACACTTGATGATTAACTCGATGATTGGTTAGTGTGATGAATCCTATTTAAAGTGTAATGGACCCATTTAACAAGAAGCTACCATCAATTGATACTGTTACAACAATATTTGAACTTAAAATTTCCCCTTCAATTAAAGAAATTCATGAAACTATAGAGGCAAGTAAAAACCAGACTGAATTTCATACGTACATAAATGAATTACAGTAATAGGTGATACCTAGTTTTGCGAGCAATGTGTTAGGAATTGAAATTCGAGATCATAGTATAACTAAATATAGAAGCCAAAGAACGAAATGAGGTACCGAATGCGTAGACGTCGATTTTTTTCACGCCCAGCACACTCTTTTTTCGCAACCCAATTCCGAGAAGCCGCCGAGAATCTCCGAGAACGGAAGGAAACGAGACGCCGGTCCTTGGATCGGTGATTGGAGATGGGTCAGCTGCTAGAGAGAGAGAGCCCCAGAAGGGAGAGGAGTGATGGCAGAAATTGGAGACCAAGAAATTCAAAGCATTTTGGAGAAATGGGTTAGTGGGGTTTTCGGAGATGGCGTAGGCGGCGCCAGCGGAGGCGGCGGCGGCGGCGACGGAGCACGCGATGGCGGAGGCGGAGAAGGAGCGAGAGTGAACATTGGGTCGGCCGTTGATGGGGGGCTTTGGGGACTGAGAAAACAAGAAAGGGAAGCGCAGAGAAACCATTGTATTGTCTTCCTTGGTGAAGTTACAATTACAATTACGGACTTGATTGCGAGAGCATAAAAAGATGGAAAATGTTAGTGTAAAGATGGCCCGCAATCCGTGGGCGATTCGAAGCCTGCCCACTAGTCCGATTAGATCCAAATTTGAGTTTAGTTTGGGATTTTGAATTTCGGTTTGAGCTATTATTTTGAAGTTTGGCCAGATTTATTGGCATGTTCAAAGCCCACTCAAAGTTCTGTTTGCTTGAGGCCCAAGGTAATTTTTGATAGAAAAAAATAAAATTTTAGTAAAAAAAAAAAAAAAAGAATGCTCAAGCCTTGCCAAAGCCCAACGCAAGCCCGAGCTCAGGCCCAGGCACAAACTTGAATTTTGGTCTGAGCCCTCAAGGCCCAACATGGGCCTGTTCGAGCTGGGTCAAATTTATACTCCTAAAAAATGCTATGCACTTCAAATGATTTACCAAATCTATTATATAGGTGTGAGACTCACATAAATCTACATGCGTGGGTCTCATATCCATATGAGAGGTTTGATAGAAAATTTGATAAATCATTTAGGATCTCTAACATAGTCCTTTTAAAATATTATTTTTGAGTTTGAATTTTTTTTATTTACTCAAAATAATTTTTTGTCCAATTTTAAATGAAATTTACACTAACAGTCATGTGACATAAAAATGGATAGCTTACCTTTTGCCCTCTTTAAGTTTCACAAATTTTCTATATTGGCCCTAGAAGTAGGAGTGTGCAGTTCGGATGATAGGTTGGACCTGCCTGATGGGGTGCGGGTTGGGAAAAAATGGAACCGCATCCGCCCGTAGTGCGGGTTGCGAATTAAACAGATGGGTCATGCGGTTATACGGGAGGTTGCTGGCGATTTGTGAATTAGACTCTTTTTTTTTTTTTGAATTTTTTTTTTTGGGATTTGGTGTTAGAGCCTTCCCCACTTTCTGAAGCCATAAAAAAACAAACATAAATAATTTTTTTTTTTTTTTCTTTGAACATGTATATAACAAATAAAGACAAAAAAAAAAAAAAAAAAACAAGACAAACAAATTTATTAATATTATTATTCAACCTAACTTTATCACATACAACAATGTAAACATTTTCTTTTATTAAATAAACAAAGCAAAAAGTTACAAATAGAAGTCTGCAAACCCACAACACAACCAACAAAGCAAACCATAAATAAATGAAGAATGATGATTCTAGATCTGGGTACCTTTATGCAATGAAACTTTTTTTTTTATTTTTTTGTTTTGCAGTAGATCTTCCAAATCTCACATCTCCAGATCTGGTTTGCAATTGGATGATGGTGACAGGGAGAAGAGGAGGGGACAACGGCAAGCAACCAACGACATTGCTGGGTTGATGTGCAAGAGGTGATGAAGCGATGATGGAGTAAGGGTTGATCTACGAGAGATGATGGCGACGGTAGAGTAGAGGAGAGAGATGGCGATAGGGAGGATGAAAGAGACGGCAAGCAAGGAGCGATAGATAGTGGTGGTGACGGCAACAGAGAGGATGTTGTATAGATTGTGGGATCAAATAGAACAAATAAATTCATATTTTATAATTGAAATTATAGAATACAATATCATGCTAGGAAATCAAACTAGAATAACAGAAATACATAAAATAAAATAGCAACAAAAGAAAACAAACCGAAACCTGCACTAGACAGTTTCCTTAAAACAAATTCGTCGCCTCACCGGTTGGGTGCTCGAGGTTTCTTCGACGTCTGTCTCCCAGAATACGACAGTTGAACCAGCTACAACAAAAGCACAAACTATGTAGCCTCGGCGAACAAAATTAAGGCAGCACTCTCTCACTACGAAGAAAAACTTGGAGGAAAAAATTCTGAACACACAAAGATAGCAGAAGTTTCTTGTGTTCAAGAATGAAGGAGAGGGTCTCCTTTTATACACATGGAGGGAGAGAGGAAAAGGCTCTTGTGACAAATGCAAGAGATTTAATCTTGCAAAACTCCCAATTGATGGATTTAATCCATCATCATTATAGAGAAGTTACACATATTTTATACACATGTGTAATGTGTATAATTCTGCAGCCACCTTTTCCAACGCCTCTTTCATGAGACCAGCTTAATGAGTTAATTTCTCATTCAAATCTTAATAGTTTTTTGTCATTCTTTTTGTGGTGTAAAGATTTTATTACAAAGAATCTAAACCCACTTTAATCAACCTCAATTGAGGATTTTGCATTAAAGTCACAAAAAACTATTATTTTCCCAACAATCTCTCACATGAATAAAGATTGACCGAATAACAACCAACGAACAATGCTTAACAACAAAGACTCGGAGAGAGTGCAACAGAATAGCCCTGGCATCGGAAATGGTAGCTTTTGGCTTTGAACCTCTCCTAGTGAAGTATATCGGATTTACTGGCTGTCTAGTGAACACGAAGTCTTAAACTGTTTTGCCGTTTATGTAAACCAAGACAACAGACCTCACATAGGAATTACTCCAACCATCATTTTGTTCTCACTGTTGTGTCTGGTTTGGCCCTAGAACACTAGCCTAATTCAGTGAGTAGCTTAAAGAATTAGGCCCTATCAATTTTTATAGAAGCGGCTCCATTTCATACTCACATAGGTGACTTTACTTGAGTATTCTACTATACTCAGCTCAACAGCTCAATACATTAGAGTCATTAAAAGCCCAGCTTAACCTTTACACTTGTAAGTATCACTGATAAAAGGAATGGCTGGAGTTTTAACCTCCTCAATGACATACCATCGTTATACGCAATTAGGTTGTCCCATTAAATCTAGATCTTGGGATCTCTAGTCAACTAGGTTGGGTTTCCATTCCGGTAATACCTTACACTAAAGGCTTTAACCCCATTCCTTCTGACGACTTCTTTACTAACACTCGATTTAACCCTTTGGTTAGCGGATCCATTTGAGAGTAGTTGTCATATGAAATTATGTCTACGACGAATATGTCTAGACTTTCCATTATACATATTACTTTGTGTCCGTCTAATGGCCAATTGGTTGTCACAACGAATACAGATGGAGAACACAGTTTTCGACCAACGTGGAATATCCTCAATGAACTGGCAAAGCCATTCAGCTTCTTCAGCTGCTTTATCCAAAGCAATAAACTCAGATTCCATTGTTGATCTCGATATACACGTTTGCTTGGAAGATTTCCAAGACACGGCTGCCCCTCCGAGAGTAAATACATAACCACTAGTAGATTTAGAGTCTTTTATGTCAGATATCCAATTAGCGTCATTATACCCTTCTAGTATCGCTGGGTGTCTGGCATAATGTAGCCCATAACACCAGATGTAGTGTAGATAACTGAACACCCACATAATACCCCTCTAATAAGTAGCATTTGGATTACTCGTGTATCTACTAAGCCTGCTAACAGAGTAGGCTATATCCGGCCTTGTACAACTCATCAGATACATCAAACTTCCAATGACTCGAGAATATTCTAGCTGAGAGACACTCTCACCATTATTCTTGGTCAAGTGTAGACTCACATCTACCGGTGTCCTAGATACACTTGTATCTGATTTATCAAATTTCTCAAGTATTTTCTCAACATAGTGAGATTGAGAAAGTACAATACCATTAGATGTTCTAGTAATCTTAACACCCAGAATTACATCTGCAAGGTCCATATCGTTCATGTCAAACTTAGAGTTTAACAACTTCTTGGTAGTTCAAATCATTTCATCATTATTACCAACAAAAAGTATGTCATCAACGTATAGATACAAAATGACATAACCTCTGTCAGCGTCTTTGACATATACGCATATATCACACTCATTGATTTTGAACCCATTTGACAACATAGCGTTGTCAAACTTCTCATGCCATTGCTTAGGAGCTTGCTTCAAACCATACAATGGTTTGACAAGTTTATAGACTTTCTTATTTTGTCCTGGAGCTGAAAACCCCTCGGGTTATTCCATGTAGATTTCTTCATCTAAATCTCTATTTAAGAAAGCTATCTTTACATCCATCTGATATATCTCTAGACCACGTAAAACTGCTATTGCAATCACTATGCGAATGGATATAATCTTTGTCACAAGTGAATACGTATCAAAGTAATCCAAGTCTTCTCGCTGCTTGTATCCTTTGATAACTAGCCTAGATTTATACTCATTAACTGATCCATCTACTTTTATCTTTCTTCTAAAGATCCACTTGCTCCCCAATGCCTTACTGCATGGGGGTAGATCAACTAACTCCTAAGTATGGTTTTGTAAGACAGAGTCAATCTCACTCTTAATTGTTTCTTTCCACAAAGAACTTTCAGATGAAGTCATAACTTCATGGAAAGTTCGAGATTCTCCCTCTAACATATAATTCAAGAAGTCTAAACTAAAGGACTTTGCGGCCCTAGCCCATTTACTCCTTCTTGGCTCATTTACTTCCTCAACTTGATCATCGACTTGATCATCTACTTGATCATCTATGTGATCATTGTCACCTTCAACCTCTTTTATTGAACTTGGAACCCCTTCTTGGATACGATAATGTAGACACCCCATTTTTGACCGTCCTCAAGACTTGGACGTCATCGTTGGAACACTCGGTGATTATCCATGTTTGTGTTCGTTCGGAGTTCCCGGAGTTCTCGGCTGCGCACGCCGTGCCTCAGGACCTCCGGACCCGACCGTTTGTGTTTGGTTTTGCACCAAACACTTGTGTTTTGCCTTGGGAGGGCAGGGAATGCTTTGTGAGGCATCCCTACACACCACCGGCTGGGGCTAGAGGCCACCGGCTGGCTAGAGTTGCCATCGGCACTATATTGTGCCGGTCGGCACTATTTTGTGCCGGTCGGCACTCTTTTTGGCAAAATGACCATTTTGCCCTGCCGACTACTGTGCACTTGCTTTCTGGGATATTTTCAGACAGCTTTGTAGCTTTTTCTCCCCTCCATACACGTGTATGGAGGGGATGCACTCCTTCCAAGCTTGTTTGACAAGCTTTGCAATGCTTATAAGAGGAGAGCTTCTCCTCTTGGCTTAGGGTTAGCTTCTTGAGAGTCAAAACCAGAGCTTAGATACATATATCTCTGTCATATATCTATATCATCACCTCCCTCCCCTTGTGTGTGTGATCTAAGGCCAAAAAGTGTGATTTTGTCTTAGTTTTGCTCCTTTACACACACCATTACACCTTAGCTTGAGATTGAGAGACTTGGAAGGTTATTTGTATTGGTTTTGGACTGGTTTTGAGCACTAGAGAGTGGCTGCACCACTTGTTCTTCAAGGGATCTTCAAGGGTAAGAACATCACTTTATATTCCCCATTCTTGCAACCCTTTTCTACCCTCTTTACTTTGTGTTTTTGAGTTTGTGTTTAAGACAAAAAAGTCTTGTTTTTACTTGCTCAAGAACATTCATTAAGGTCTTTTGTCCATTTGAGTGAAGCCTCACTCTTTTAGGCTTTGTTTTGGCCCTTTTGTGCCTTTTCTTGGAGGCCTTGCTTGTTTGGTGTCCTTTGGCCTTCTCACCACTGAAAACCAGTGGGTTTTCAGTGGTGAGGATGTTATTTTCGAGTCTCATTTAGGGGAGGGACACCCCTCTCCCCTTGACCCTTTGTTGGTCTTTGTTCTTGGCTCATGGTATAGCATGCATGCTAGTTTGTTCTTGGTCTCATTTCAGAGCTTTATTGTGTGTCTTAGGTCTTGTTTGATCTCTGATTTAGGTTGGATTTATATTCTTTAACATGCCTCTCATGCTAGCTTAGTAATGCTTTATTTTGCTTACAAATGTACCATGTGTTTAGCCTCATATGCCTCCATATTTTAGCCTAATATCTTGAGGATGTTGGTCTTGTTTTCTCATGTATAAGGGCTGCAAACCACTGTTTTGATCACATTTGGCATGCTTGACATGTTTTGTTTTGTACTTTAGGCTTGTAAGCATTGTATGTTTTGCCTCCTAGCATGCTTAACTTGTCTTGATCCCGTGATTTGGCATCATCTAGGGTCATTTTTCAGTCCATAAATCATGCTTGCATACATGCATGTGTAGCCTATTTCATGTCATAAGGGTGTGCTCTTGTATGTCTAGGATTGAACATTGTGCATGCTTCCATGTTTGGGGCATTTTTGGGGGTGCCATGAGGGGATTTGGGTGCCATTTTATATGCTAAAAAAAACTGTTTTGATTGTCTAACACGTGCCATGTTTGGTCTTGTTAAGTGGTGGTTCAATGCCCCACTTTGTGCCTTAGCCTTAGGCCTTATGGCTAGCATGCTTGCGTAGCATTTTAATCATGTTTTGAGGCATGATTTGCCACTGTTTTGGGGAGTTTGAGGACTGCCCTTTAGGGCTTAAGTCCATTGTTGCATGCTCATTGCATGGTTGTTGCATGTTTGGTCAATGAAGCCTTGAGTATATGCTAGTTCCATGCTTAATTGGTCCATGTTGCATGACATTTGTACCTTGCATACTTTAGTTCTTTGCATGCTTAACATGATAGGTCGCATAGCATTTGAGCCATTTTTGTGTACTTGCATTTCATGGTTTGGCTTGGGGATTGTCAAGCCAAGCATGAGGATCGAGGGGAGTTCACACTTTGAGTGGTGAAACTTGCCTCCATCCTCAAGTCACCAAGACCTTTGATTAACACATGATAAGGTTTTGGATTTCATCTTTTGTGTTGCATGCATTTCAATTAAAACATGCAACCTTGGTTCCTTAGGCTATCATGCATCAAATGCATCATTGATGGCCCTAGAACCAAGGGTCATACCTCCTTGAGTCCCCAAGCATGATAGGAGGCAATGACCATGCTTACATGTCCCCCAAAACCCATGCCATGCATTGCTGTCTTGCTGCTGCTGTCAATCTGTCTGCTGCAGGGACTTTCTGCCGGCCGGCAGTAAATAGTGCCGACCGGCACTATTTTTGTGCCGATAAACCATGTAAGTGGCCGGTGGAATTTATAGACAGCCGGTGAACTCTCTCTCCAGCCGGTGACATTCAATGGCATGCAAGGAAGGTACTCTGGAACTTTGGGAATTTTTGGAGGGGCAGGGCAGCAAAAGCAGAAGCAACAGTGCCATGACACGGGTTTTCCGGGCAAGACGGATCGAGCACGCATCACTCGCACATCCCAAGGCAGGGCTGAGGCCCCATTTCTTTTAGTTATTTGCTTTAATTTTAATATTCAGAATTTTGTAATAATTAATTTATTCGTTTATTTCTTTCGGGTCTGTATTATTTATTTATTCGGTCCCTCCGAGTGAGGGCAAAAATGTAATAAGTGTGTGTGAGTGGGTGTGTGTCTTCCAAACCTCCACTTCTTTCTATCCCTTTTATTTACCTGCTTACGATGGTAGATTAGGGCACGTCTAATTTAGCATACCTTATGCAATGCATGCGTGCATTCATGCATTTGTTTACATGCACCGGGCTCGGTACATCATACAAACTGCATTGCAATTTTCAATTCCAAATTGAATACGTGCTATTCGCACATTTCACATGCCATGTTTAGGGTTAGCCGAGCCTACTCTAGATTGCATCTATGCCTGTGTTGCATTAGCCACTTAACATGAACTAGGTCATGCATGTTTGCTAACCTGGTTTCTTGTTTTGGCACGGAGTACGATGTAAGTTTTATGCTTTAGCATATCGCATGCGTGTGAATGTTGCCATGACAGTATGCTTGCCATGCGGCTAATTGCTTACATGATATTACTGTTTGAATGCCTGTGGGTGGAGGTTAGATTGCCTGAGTTGGAACAACTCGTTGAAATCCGTATTTTAGCCTACTTACGAGTAGCAAAATCCAACACGTTTTTCGAGACAAAACGGATATGCAATGTTTATTTCCAAATTAGGCAATCTAGTCTATACTTGTTTGCTGTGCGCATAACATAGTAATTCTAGGCTAATAATCGGAATAAGAGCATGTAAGGTTTTCAAAATCGGTTATCACGGTTAGTAGAGGCCGGTCTTCGGACCGGGCGAAAGGGGGTGCTCATAGCTGACCTTCCCCGATCGTACCCAAGCTCCCGAGCCAAGTCACTTTGGTGATGACGGACATGTGGCCTTCGGCGCCGAGTCAGGGTTTCCTAAATTCCCCCATTAAAAAAATATTTAGGTGGCGACTCTGTAATCTGGCAAAGCAGTCCATGTTTGGCACTACTTTTCAAAAATCTGTTTTTCTTCAAAACAAATTGCCAGAGGTGGACTCTTTGGTTCAGATTTAGAACCGCAACACAAAAATCGAGAGTCCGAGCTGTAGCCGAGGTCCCCCGCGGACGTGCTACAGATAAGGAAATACATTTTCAAAGAAAGATGCATTTCTGGATTCCATGATAGTATTCTTGTGTATATTTAGAATAGTAGACTTAAACATAAGAAATCAATATGCACTGCTATATTGTGCATAATCGTTGAATACGAAGTCAACGGGTTTTTAGGCTTATCGTAACTCTCTTGGGTTTAGGTATTACCACCTTTTTGCATGACACCCCCACATTTGTAGAATTTATACAAAGGCTTTTGGCCTTTTCCGAAAATTCATACATGGTCTTTAAACAATTCTTTATGTCATAATGATCATGAAACTCTCAAAATCATATCACAGTAAATACATTCCCAGAATATCATTAATCGAATTGGGCACCCAAACATATTTGGTCCAACCTATCACTCTGAAGCCAATAGTCTTACTATTAGGAAACACAAATCCAATGTTCAATAGTCTACTATTCGGAACTTTATGATATGGCCAATAGTCTTATCACTAGGAATCACTAATTTTTCAGCATGTGGTCAGTAGACTTTCTACTACTAAGAATCACAATGTATTAACATGTGATCAGTAGTCACTTTACTCTTAGGAATCACAACGTCCTGACATAGGATCAATAGACTCTTTCATTACTAGGAATCATCATGTCTATGATCAATAGCCTCTCCACTACTAGGAACCATCATGTCGTGACATGTGATTAGTAATCTGTTCACTACTAGGAACCACAATCTCATAACTATGTAACCAGTGGTTGAACACTTCCTAAGAACCACCAGTTTTCTATTTCTGTGATCAGTGATCTTGTACTCATTAGGAGCCACCAATATATTTGGAATTTAAAAATTCAAAAATATATTCACCCACCCTAACGGATTGTCTCATCTTTGCTTTCAAGCAAAGTCACATAGCAATCATATATGCTATAATTGACAAAAGGATAACATACTAATTGCCTCTGATTAATTCAGAGATATTATCATATAATCACACTTGATAATATGTCGTGACATGTCATTTGTCATTTATCATATAATCAAGTGTGATTAGTTTTGAATTAATTGCCTTTGATTAATTTTCTAGTGTCACTTGTCACCTCTTGAAACCATTTCTGAAAAATGACAACATAATTTCACTATTTTGTTTTTCCAGAAACTAAACTTAACACTAGAAAATCCCAAAGTCTGACATTTAATTCAAAACTAATCTCACCATTTACCCTAGAATCGAACATGGTCAAGAAAGTTTCCAGGAAGACTGTAGGGGTCACACCGGTCCCACTTAAGACCCAGTTAACCTTAGACAAAACTTTCAAGAGTATGTTAACTCTTAGTCCATAAGAAATAAATTTAGAATTAAGTTTTTCAAAAGATAAACTAGGTTAAAACAAATCAATTTCTAAGCAAATAAAATTTGCTACCAAAATTACACCACTCATAAAAGTTAACCGATACTCCCGAAACTGAGCCCCTTATTTCTGAATAAAAATTAGAAATATTTTAACTAATGCTAAAATTTGGTTTCTTTTCTCAAAACCAAAACACTTTGGAAATAATTATGACCAAAGATTTTCTCTGAACTTGGTTTTCCAACACTTTGGGAATAAAATGATTAAACCCAAAGACTTTCTCAAACCCTGAAGGTTTAAAATCAAATCCGTCTTAGTTGTCATTTCTGACCAAATAAGAACTACTCTTTAACTAAGGCCAAACACTTTGGTTTCTATTACAAAAAACCAAACCAAGTTCCAAATTTATAAGCAATTTAAAAATTGCTAACCAAATTACGAGCAATGTAAAAAATTCTACAACAACGATTACGCAAATAAAATGCTTCTAACAATACAAGCAAATAAAACTTACTTTACACGATTGGTAAAAACCAACTAAACCCAAGCAAAAAATTGGTTTACTAAAACAAATGTAAACCAATCGAAATAGGATTATCTATTTTCTAAACTCCTTTCCTTACTTGGGTATTTCTATTAAAAAAAGGTTAGTAATCCAAATTTTTATTGTAATCCCAAATTGTATTCATTTGGATATGTATTTTTTTTCCCATTCCCTTGCGCATAGGTATTCCTACAAAGGAAGGTAGCAAAAAATCACAACAAAATACAAGGCAAATAATTGAATGAAACTGTAAAAGCAATAAATTAATTAAATAGTAAAATTTAATTAAATTAAAATGCTAGACAAGTTATACAATTAAACTTATAACTCCCAAATAAATTACAAACCTTATAACTCTAAAAAATAGATAAAATTAATTGACAAGAGTTATATGAAATTATAATACAATAATCATGTAAATAAATATACAACTAACACTTTAATTGACAAGAGTTACAAAATAAAACTATAACTCTAAGAATTAAATTAAAAGTTAATAGTCAAGAGTTATATATATATATATATAAAACTATTACACAAGTTACAAACCTTTATAACTCCTGAATAATTAATTAAAATTATAGCCATGAGTTACATATGAATTTCGTTCATATTAAACATTCAAATAACTCTAGCAATTAAAATCATGCAAATAGTCTAGAAAATAATAAGCATGTAACAAATCAAAATCTAGAATATTTTTGAACATGCAAATTATCCTATAATTCAAGAATCTAAAACACATGTGAATTAAACTAGAAAAATAGAAGATATTTAGCATGTCAATATTAATTTAAAAATTAAACACTTATAAGCATGCAATTATATTATAAAATTATAAACTAAAAAGACATGCAAAGCATGGTAGAAAATTATTAATCATGCTCATAAATAAAATTATTTTAGAACTAAATAAGCATACAAATTATTCAAGAGAGAAAACATTCTGATCAAACTGGAAAAACCCAGAACATACCCTTACATATATTAATTGGCAATTCTACAATATTCCTAATCATGCACTCCATACAAGAAACAGTGTGAGCTTGGAATATAATTGATTAGGCTAATCATGGATGTCTCATACACACATTAGACATATATTGAAGACTTACAAGACAGCAGCATGCATAAAATTGTAACTCCCTAATTAAAAATACAGGACTAGAACAATGTATAGAGCGCACAAAAAAAAAAAAAAAACTGTAGCAACAAATTGTTTCTATTTTTTTTTTTTTTTTCCAAAACCGTCACATATAATTTTACCCCCAAGTAACAGTGACAAAGCAGTGTACACTATTTCAAATTATTATGAATCTATTCATCCTAATTTATGGAAACATATATAATCTGTTTTAAGATTATTGTATAAATTGTGGGATCAAATAGAACAAATAAATTCATATTTTATAATCGAAATTATAGAATACAACATTGTACGAGGAGCAAATATTCTGGCGAAGCCCGTACTTCTTTCTACCAAGCTCCTTGTGACAACCCTCACTACTGTTTACTGATAAGACCACTGCTTACTGCTAAATTGTGACTGAACTGGATAAGTAACTGACTAGACTGAAATCCCGAATTAATTGCATGAACATATTGTGTTATTTGCATATCTATCTGTTTGTCGTTTAAATGATTTGTTCGTGTTTTATGCTTTAAACTGCAAATTGAAGGCCATATCGGCGGCCGAATCTGAAATCGATTGATGTCTTATGCTAATTAGAATTAATGGGATTTTATGGTATATTTAATTGAAATGTGATTTTGTATGATTAAATTAGATTAAAATAAGCTAAATCACGCAAGTCCAAGTATTTACTCTTTTGCCCTGCTTAGTGGGCCACTACCTAAGACTATATTGAAGCCTTATTTCATTCAAACAAAACATTTGTTCAGCCATTCTTGAGCCCTCAACCGACTAAGAGAGAGAGTGTGAGAGAATTGAGTTGTTCTTGAGAGTTTAACTTGGGGACTTGAAGAAATTGTAGAAGATTTGCAATATTGAGCTTCTAGACTTGTGATTGAAGACCTAAGGTAGAGAATTCAACCTCTCTTTGATGTATTTGTGTATTGTCTTGCATGATCCATGTGAAATTAGAGATTCTAGCCAAAAGTTAGTTCAAAATGTTGAATTGAGGCTTTAATCTTGCATGCATGTCTACATTGTTGAGTTTTGAGTTGTTTTCATGATAAATCTTGCATGCATGTCCATATTATTGTTCTAGTCCTTGAATTCACCATGTTTTTGAAAGAATTGGCTCTTTGGAGCATGTTTTAGAAGCTTTGAAGTCATTAGAACTCATGCATGTATGAGTTTTGCATTAATTCCCATGTTCTTGAGTTTTGAGCTAAAGTTTGTATTTAATTGAACTACCTTTGGGCTTTGATTTCTCAAATTGATCTTTGAATCATGTTATATTATGAGTTTACAAGTGTTTTCTAGAAAATTAGCCCAAGAGGATCGAATTTGATACATTTAAACTTGGTTTTGAGCTTGAGGTTCAAATCTGGAATTTCCAGAATTTGGACTCACGCTCGAGCGAGGAACTCCACGCTCGAGCGTACACTCTGGATCATGAAGTCCGCTCGATCGACAAAAGTGACGCTCGAGCGTGAAATTCGTGTATCCAGTACTTTGCATGAGTTTACAGTCCGCTCGAGTGAGATAGTTCACGCTCGAGTGAGGACTTGTGTCTCACACTCGAGCGGGAGTCGAGCGCCCGTCGAGCGTGAATTTTGAGCATCCAGTATTTTCACTGTAGCTTGCAGTCCGCTCGAGCGACAGAAGTCACGCTCGAGCGGAGACCCTTTGTCTGCATGTCCGCTCGAGCGTAGAAAGACACGCTCGAGTGTGACCCTTGTTTTCTGAAAATTTTGTATAGTGTTTAAAAGTGCATCTTTGCATCCTCTTTCCATCCTAGGCATTCTTAGGGCATGTTTAAGGCATCTTAAGGAGGATATTGATGTAGAACCACACCGAGGCAAATTTGAGATTAAGTTATTATTTCCCAACTGTGTAGCTTAGTGTGTGTTCATTCTGTAACTGTGTAGGGTTGGCATCCGGAGACGCGTACTAGCTTATCTGTAGCCCAGAACTCCGTGAGTAACAATGTTGTAAAGATATGTTCAATAATGATTATCTTCTGAACAATTGAACTGTACTGTTTTCTGAAATGATACTGTTACTGATTGAATGATGTCCTAATTGTGAACTGTATTGTGGTATCCTTAGCAACCTACTGTTACTGTACTGTACTGCTACTGTCACAGAGATCTCTGTCGGTTCCCATGTTGGAACCACTACTGTTTACTGATATGATGGCCATCAACTGACTGTTCGGTCTGTCTAGACCTACTGTACTGTTTTGCTATTGGATGTATCACATATGACTGCTATGACTAAGTAACTGATATACTGATTGAAATGACTATTTTCAATACCGAAAGGACATTCATTCTTAACCTCTTTACGCATTATGTTATTCACTGGGCTTTAGCTCACTGCTCATATATATATGTAGGTGTTCAGGCACCGGACTGCTGCTAGGGGCGTCAGGCAAGCTCTCGTTTTGTCAAGCCAACCTATGTGCCTCACTGCGAGGTTCCGATCCTGTTAAAGCCAAGGCTGTTCGGGGTCTTTTAGTTTTCCCCTTTTTGTTTCTGATCTATATAGATTGAATGTTTTTGTACTGTACTGCCTTAATAGGGATCAAGTCCCTGATCTGGATGATTGTAAATACTGTGCATACTGTTTGGGTACTGACTGTACATATATATGAAAAGTCTTTTTGCATACAGACTGTCACAGCTCATTGGACATCTTTTAATTCCTGTATTGGCTTCCGCCAGCCCCTGTACTCTGAATTACTGTTTTACTGTTAAGCAGGCCTTCGGTAATCTCGGATTACTGGCCGGTTACGGTGCTAAACCCATAGGGGCGGGTTTGGGTCGTGACACTCCTTGTCTATCCGATCGTCCTGCGAACACAACGGCGGTGAGCTACCCGGCGGTGTGTTGCCGGAAAACCCCTCCGACGGTTAAGTTAGCACACACTTAGGAATAGAGAGAGAGAGGAGAGAGTTCAGTGTTTAAGTGTATCTCACCAAATGATCATCTGTCCCAGTATGGGGGGCGCAACCATGCTTATATACCTTCTGCGCCCCAAATCTACTCCTATTAGTCTCTCGACACGTGGTACTGCTATCCCATCTGTCAGTACAAATCCAGCAATCACCATCCAACCAAACTGTCAGGATATCTTGGCGAAGCCCGGCAGACCGGCGAAATCACCTCGGCCTCACACGGCCATGCTGCGCCGCATGCCCGAATGCTCACTAGCCGAGCTCCATACAGACCGGGGTCAGTCGCTTTCCGGCAGAGCCGAGCTCGCAATAAGCCACGCGGGTAAAACAGAAGCCTTTCTGCCAAGCTACTGGCGCGAAACCTTACTGCCGAGCTAAAGGCGTGAGCCTTCCAGCCGAGCAATGCAAGTAGCATGGTTCCCATCTGTGCAAGCTCAAGTAGCTCGGTCTTAAGCTTTAGCCAAGCAACCCCATCTCCGGGCAAGCCCAAAGCCATCCTGGACCAAACGCGTTAGGCCTTCAACTTGCCCGGCCCTTATCATGGCCCATTTCCAGCTCATAAAATCTCCCTCTCAATTGCCCCTTAATTCCGTCTGCGAAAGTGTGACTGGGATTACATGATCAGACCGGGGTAGACCTTTCCTCGGTCTGTTGTTTGCAAGACGTCAACCGCACTAATTCCAGTGCTCGGTGCCTCGATTTGCTCGGCCGACGTCTCATTTCGCCTTCCTGTCTCTTCAACTTTGACACCGCCATTAATCGGGACACGCGTTGCTCGTTTATTGGCCTCGAGCAGCCAACCATCACGTCCCTTCATATTCAAAATTTTTGGCGGTCTGTCACTTTCTATTTATACGTCACTTCCCCTTCGCTTCTCATTCTTACTGACTCTCCTTCATTCTTGTCGATCCAGAGCTCCAGTGCCCTCAGCAGCTCCCACTCTTGCCCTCTTTCTACATTTGTGCCTGAAGGATCTGTATTCGCCTTTACTGGTAAGCTCTTTGAATCTTTTTGTGGCTGTTTCATTTGATATTTCTCCTTGCTGTTCTTCAGCTTCACTGATGAACACCTGAAGATTTGGGGCGGACCAGGCTCCAGGTCTTCTTTTGATCCCAAAAAATGTTAAGACCGAGCAAATTACAAGTTTGCCAAAACCTTAGTAGAAACCGTGGTAGGCAGAGAACTTGGCCGCTCGACCGGGCTAACATCTGGTCCATTTGACGATCAAGCTCCTTGGTTTGCCTTTACAACCGAGGTGGTCTGGCACTCTTCCTGACCAAGCTAAAGTCAAGCTCATTTTGCTCGACCGCGCTTCCACTTACAATTACCCTCCTTTTCTTGCAAAGTCCAAGGGGACCACACACCAATACCGAGGCTCTCAAAGACCGAGCAGCCATCAAACACCAGTCTAAGCCAAACCACCTCAGCCGAGCTTAAACCAGCCGGCCACACATGGGGCGCTACTGCTTCCTGGTCGACACCCCGGCCGCTCTAGCCGCGTTCCGGAAGAATACGGTATCCCAGACGACGTTCATTCAGAGCTCGGCGCGGAGGACACAACCTCATGGGCAAACTAGACCAGTGTCCTTTCATCGTGCTATCCATTATAGAAGGGGGCCTCCGCTTCTCGGTTAACCCGCTGATCTGCGAATTCTTGCGGCGCACCAGGCTAGCTCCAACCCAGGTCTCAACCAATACTTATAGAATAATCAACGGGATCCACGAGCTGAACAACCGGCTAGGAACCAATTTAGGGATGGCCGAGATACTCCGCCAATACACCCTAGAGCACACAGGCGACGGCCTCGCCTACTATTTTAAAAATTAGACCGGGCTAAGAGAAGATAGTGACCGGCACCCCGGACAAGGACTTGCGCGATGATGACTTTTTCTGGGTGTCCGGTAACTATGAAACAGCCGACGTACCGGGCTGGTTCATTAGCAAGAACTTCGATTCAACATGTAAGCCGTGCTAACTGTTCGATCAATTCATCTTTTTTCACTATTCTGTACTTAACATTTTTTTCTGCTTTCCTTTGCAGTAAACGAAGCCCTGCAAGCCCACTATCATTATCCCAACGAAGCAGCCATCAGAACCGTGCTCCGCTACCGCAACCGAGATTGCCACGAGCTCCTCGGTTACACATTGACAGACAGATATTCAGCTCCACGCCGGAGTAAAGTCACAGACTTTCTTCGCGTTCCATCTCCACCTCCCGATCCGACATTACCGGACGTGCCACTCATCCGGTTGACTGAGGCAGAAGAGATGGCCAAGAGAAGTCGCATTAAGAACCTCATCACTGCCACCTCCACCGAGATCCTAAGCATCCAAACCCGCTCTCTTGCTGCCGGGTAATCCAGCGGGACCGTGGTTGCTCTGGCATCTCCCGCCGTCGGGCAAGCCAGCAAAGACAACCGCCGGGCTAGCAAAAGGAAACGTGTAGACCCTTCCGCCGAGCTAGTTGCGGAGCTCAACACCGAGCAACCTGCCGTGATAGCTGACCCAACTCTGCCATGGAGGCCGCAGCTCAAGCACCGGGGAAAGGAGATCCTGGCAACCGCCTCGGTCAAAGGTGACAAGGAGCACCTGCTGGCCTTTGACCTAACCAATTCCTTACTGCTACCGAGCGACGTGGTCGGCAGCGACCATATACCGGACACCCTGCTGGTGAAGTCCTCGGTCAAGTCCATGACCAGGGTAAGAACTTTGCACATTTTGCCAAAAAATTTACCAAGTGTTTGCTCGGTTTTCTTTCTAATCAGACCTTCTTATAGGCCATCCAGAAACAACACTTGGTGATGGAAAGGATCCACCGACTCCGGCAGAAGGCAACCGACTCTGCCAACCAGGTCGAACACTTTTAAGCCGAGCTGGGGCGATCAAAGGCTTCGCTCGAGATGGCAAACTCTAAGAACTCCAGGTTGCTCGGCCAGCTTGGAAACGCCGAGAAAGAAAGGGATGCGCTCCGGGCCAAGCTGGAGACTTTGAAAGAATCAAATAAGAAGGAGCTGGAGGACGCCAACAACGTCGGTTTCAAGGAAGCCGAGGAGAGCTACACCAAGCAAGTCCATGCCACGCAAGACATCTTCTTCAAGGTGGGCTGGAAGGCTGCTTGTGAACAGCTCGGCCAAGGGCCTGATACCGACGTGTTTGCCTCTCCTCCAGTTACCTTCCTACCGACCTCTCTTGTGCGCTATGCCAACGACATCTTCAGCGCGTTGCAGGCTGAGCCGAGGAAGAAGAAGCTGAAGACGACGACGAGAATGCGGAGGGTGACAACCGCCCAAATCAGGTCGGTCAGGAGAAGACCGGCGCCTAGGAGACCACAACCACGGTCGACTTGGAGGGCACGACCGGGGATGAATTCACAGACTTTTCCCCCCTAGCTTAGTTTTCTTTGTCTTCTTTTTTGTTTGAAAATGTAGCCGGGCTATCTGCCCCTCCTCTTGTAGTTATTTTGCACATCAATGAAAAAGTTCAATTTTCATCAAGTGTTTGCACGGTCTTCAAGCTAAATAACTTCAGCCGGACAAAATACTTCGGCAAAACAAACTATCTTGTTTAACTCGTTTAACCGGAAAAGACATCTCGGTTTGAATCATATAGTTGAGTAAATTATCAACTCAGTCAACTGGAATAAAGCATATCGGTTGAAGTTTTCACAAAAGTTGAATAGATCATCAACTTAGTCAACCGGAATAAAACATTTCGGTTGAAAACCTCAAAGTTGGGCAAATCATCAACTTAGTCAACCGGAATAAAAACATCTCGGTTGAAAACCTCAAAGTTGAGCAAATCATCAACTTAGTCAACCGGAATAAAACATCTCGGTTGAAAACCTCAAAGTTAAGCAAATCATCAACTTAGTCAACCGAAATAAAACATCTCGGTAAAAACCTCAAAGTTGAGCAAATCATCAACTTAGTCAACCGGAATAAAACATCTCAGTTGACATTCACAAAGGTTTGAGTAAATCATCAACTCAATGAACCGGAGTAAAATATCTCGGTTGGAATCTCAAAGTAAAAAACAACAATCTGAATGCTAAAGCAAAGATGAAACACTTCTATTATATTGAAAAAAGAATATTACATTCTGAAGTGAGGCAAAAAATTCTTTTGCACAAAAAGAACGCAAAAGCTAAAAATAGTACAGTTTGAGGTTGGCCGCATTCCATGGCCGGGGTATTCCTCTTCCTCAAAGTCCTCCAAGTGGTATGCCCCATTGCCTGCCAGACCGGTTATCTTGTAGGGTCCTTCCCAGTTTGCCCCTAGTTTGCCTTCACCTGGCACCAGGGTGTTGCCCATGACCTTCCTCAAAACCCAGTCGCCTACTTTGAACGGTCTGGGGTGCACTGTTTTGTTGTATTTTCTTGAAAGCTCTTATTGGTAGGCGGCCACGTGGATGAGAGCCTTTTCCTGGCGTTCTTCTACTAGGTCCAATTACAGGGCAATGGCCTCGGCGTTCAGCTCGGGCTCAAAACTTTCACTGCGAATGGTGGGCATACCGACTTCCAAGGGGATGACCGCCTCTATGCCATATGCCAAGGCAAATGGAGTTTCCCCGGTGGATTACCGCGGGTCGTTCGGTATGCCCAAAGAATGCTTGGGAGTTCCTCGGCCCATTTTCTCTTGGCTTTCTTAAGCCTTTTCTTCAACCCATCAAGAATGGTCTTGTTTGATGCTTCGGCTTGACCGTTAGACTGCAGGTAAGCCGGGGTAGAGTTGTAGAATTCAATCTTCAAGTCTTCACGAAATCCTCTGAATAGGCGGCCGTCAAATTGGGTGCTGTTATCAGAGATTAGAATTTGGAGACGCCAAACCGCGTTACCACATTCTGCCAGACAAATCGTTTGACGTCTTTTTCCTTGATTGTCGCCAAAGGCTTAGCTTCAACCCATTTGGTGAAGTAGTTTGTAGCCGCGATGAAGAACTTCCGGTTACCTGGTGCCGTTGGGAGTGGCCCCCACATCTAGCCCCCACATCGCAAAGGGCCAAGGGCTGGTGAGGGGAAGAAGTTCCCTAGCTGGCTGGTGGATTTGGTGGGCAAACTTCTAGCACTTCTCACATTTGCGAACATATTTCTGAGCGTCCGCTTGAATGCACGGCCACCAATATCCTTGTGAGATAGCTCGGTAGGCCAAAGATCTGCCCCCTATGTGACTGCCGCATATGCCTTCGTGAATTTCGTACAGGAAAGCTTCCACGCTGCTTGGGTGTACGCACTTGAGATAGGGACTGGTGAAAGACTTTTTATATAAAGCGCCAGAAGGAGAGAGCCAAAACCGCTCTAACTTCACCCGGACTTTATGTACTTCCTTTTTGTCGGTGGGAAGGGTCTGATCTTTGAGGAAGAGGATAATTGGGTCCATCCAGGAAGGACCTAGCTCAGTGCAGAGTACTTCTGTCTGCTCGGCTTCCTCAATGCTAGGCCTTGGAAGGAATTCAATCAAGAGAGGACTGGGAGATGTGCTATCGACCATGGAATCAAGGCCGGCTAATTCATCTGCTCGGCCATTCTCTTCGCGGCCAATTTGTTGGACCTTTATTGCCTGGAATCGCTGGATGCGGTCTCTTACCAGAGCTTGGTACTTCGCCATTCTGTCGTCTTTAGCTTCGTAAACTCCAGAAACTTGGTTAACCACAAGTTGAGAATCACTATAAACCATTAGCTCGGATGCGTGCATCTGAAGCGCGCTCTTGAGCCCGGCAAAAAGCTCCTCGTATTCCTCATTGTTTGATGCAGGGAATCCAAGGGTGATTGATTGAGTGTTCGTGGTCAGTTCGTCTGGCGAAATCGAAACGATGCCCAGCCCAGCACTGTGGCGGTTAGAAGCCCCATCTACGAAAAGTTTCCACATTTCGCCCACAAATAGCTTCAAACATTCTGAGGGGTCCTGGGAGCTACAGGTGGATGGGCGCATGGTCGCTCGGCTGTGCGGCGTCAGGTTCACTGCTGATCGGTTCAACTTTTCTCCCCTTCCTGGCGATGCGGCACCGGACAGAGCAGGTCGGTCGGTAGTACCCAACTCCGTCGTCGCATTGCCGGGCTGTAGCATTGTACTAGCTGAAAGTTCGTCGGCGGGGCGTGCAAGTTCCGCGTCGCCAACATCGCCTTGCTGTGTTACTTCGGTTAAAACTGCACTCACCTCCTCGGCTGCCGCCGTAAGATCCACTGGGCTGTAGACACCCCATTTTTGACAGACCTTAAGACTCAGACGTCACCGATTGAGCGCTTGGTGATGTTGCATATTGTGCTCATTCAGAAGTCTCAGAGTCGCGGCCGTGCGCCCTGCCTCCGGACTTCCGAATCCTCTTCTGTACTTTGTCTCGGTTTGCGAACCAGACTCGGTTTTCTCTGTTTTCTTTCCTGAGGGAAGGGAGTAGTCCTGTAGACTATTTCTCGGTGGCCGTGGGCTACTTTTCGTGGCCGTAGGCCATTTTGCCCATTTCGGAGCCCGGTTCCCGGTTCTCGGAGCCGTCAGGCCGTGTGCCTCGGTTCGGGACCGCCCAACCGTCTCCGATTCCTCCGGTTCTTGGCAGGTACCTCTGTTTTGTCATAACAGGGCACACTGGGGCCCCTGATGCCCACTTCGTGGCCGTATGCACTTTCGGTGCTTATAGCCGGTTTTCGGGCCCCGAACCTCGCGGTTTGCCCCCCGAGCATTCATTCGCATCGGTTTTCTCCGGTTCTTGGCAGGTACCTCTGTTTTATCATTCCGAGGAACACTGGGGCCTCTGATACCCACTTCGCTACTGAACACCACTTCCGGTGCCTGCAGCCCATTTTCGGGACCCCGAACTGCGCGGTTTGGGCCCGAGCGTTCATTTCTCATTAGTTTTTGTTCAAATTTGGCAGGTACCTCTGTTTCAGCACCAGGAAGATCACTGGGGGGTGGGAGGCCAGCAATTATCCCAGATAACCAGTTTCGCTCCTCCGGCGCCCGTTTTGCTCACTTTCGGGCTAATGTTGAACACCCTAGGCCCATTTTCTTCCAACCAAAGCTACATATTTGTGATGAGGGCACATGGGAGGACCCTAAAAAGTGGTGGTCGGCCAGCAATTGTGGATTTCATTTTTGAGCTCTCCTTCAGATGCAATGTTGTGACTCCTGTTTCAGTGTTGCCACATTCCGACCTTGGAACCTTGTTCTACACACATGGGAGGACCCTAAAAACTATGGTCGGCCAGCAATTGTGGATTTCATTTTTGAGCCTCTCCTTCAAGCTCTATGTTGTGACTCCTGTTTCAGTGTTGCACATTCCAAACCTTGGGGCCTTATTCTACACACCTGGGAGGACACCAACACATGGTGGTCGGCCAGCAATTTGCACTTCATTTTTGGGCCATGGCCGGCCGGCCAGGGTGAGTGGCTGGCCGACCAGGTGGGGTGGCCGGCCGGCCACCTCCCAGAAATTTACCTGGCCGGCCAGCTTTCTGCTTTCCAACCCTTTCCAGCTGTCCGGATATTTTTCAAAATATCCCGGGCATCCGGGGGATATTTCGGGAGGGAAAGCTTGGGTGCTTTTCCCTCCCTTTTACACTCTTTTCTTGCCTATTTAAAGGGTCCAACTCCTCCTTTGCTAGGGTTGGAAAATTCTCTTAACACTTCATCTTCCAAAAATCTCCATTTTCATAGCCAAAAACTCAAAAACCTTCAAGCTTCCTAGCTAATTCCTTCATCAACCCTAAGCTCTACCATCCCCACTTCCATTACAGCAGCAAGAAAGTGTTCTTCAGAGGCTAAGAGGCAACAATTTCAAGCCAAGAGGCCACCAAAGTTGGATCTTCAAGGGTAAGCCTCTAAATCCCTTTTTCTAGCAAAAGTTTTGAGTCATTTCTTAGCCCTATTGCTTTTGTTTTGGACTCCGACCCCTACTGGTTTTGTGCTTATTTTGAGCCCCTCTACAACATTGTAGAAGGGCCCAACCTCATTGGTGTCTCTATGATATACTTCTTCAATATCACTCTTTAGGCCATTGTTTTGCATGCTTTGTTTAGCTTTTGAGTGATCTGATTTCGAGTATACTATATACTGTGAGTGGGCTTATTTTGAGCCCCTCTTCAACATTGAAGAAGGGCTCAGCCATGTTTGACTTCTGTATCATGCACTTCCTTTGAAATGCTTCCATTTTACTGTAAAATTGCATGATTGTTTTGGCCTATTTGTGATCCGAGTTGGAGCATTCAACATACTGATATTGTGCTTATTTTGAGCCCCTCTTAATATTTAAGAAGGGCTCAACCTGGTTTTCTTGCTCTACATATCACTTGCTTTGAATTCTTGTCACAATCCCATTTTGCATGCTTTTTTAAGCTCACCATGCTTCGGATTTCAGCCTTCATCAGGCCTAGACAGAGACTTATTTTTTCCTATTCTTCATGTTTTGTTAAGGGCCTTAGGCCATTTGATGACTGGTTTTGGTACCTCATGTTGTATCCTCCATATTTTCCGTAAAATTGCATGCTTTGTTAGGCTTGCTTAGCTTCTGATTTGAGCCTTCATCAGGCTTAGAAAGTGTTTGAAATGACTCATTCTTCATGTTTTGTTAAGGGTCCAAAGTTGTTTGTGTGATTGCTTATGGTACCTCATGTTGTAGCCCCTTATTGGCTCATTTTTGCATGCTATGTTAAGCATATCTACATACTGAATTGGAGGATGTCATCTACTGTAAATGTGCATATTTTTGGTCCCTCTTTATTTTGTAGAACTGATTTTCTGGTTTGAGCATTGTATATACTACTTGCTTTGTAATTCCCCTCTTTTTCCCCCTTTTGCATGCTAAGTTTGCCATACTTGTGGTTGTTGTTAGCCTTGCTTTGTACTGAAAAAATGCCATATTGGGGCTGCCTTGCTACTGGTTTGCATTTCATGATCATGTTGTGCATGTTTAGCATAGCCGTAGGCCATTTCGGGTACGTAAAATCACATTTCGGGATGATTTCATGCATTGATTGTCATTTCGTATCATTTCGGGGCCGTTTTCCCTTTCATTTAGGTGCTGAAATTTGGTTTGCATGCTTGCATATCATTTCCCGTGCTATTTCATGCCTTCGGGCCATGCCTCGGTTTGCGTGCCCGTGGGCACGCACTTCGAGGCACCTCTGTTTTACGCGACGGCATCTGATGTGAGTGTGGCTGAGGTTCATTCATGTTAGTATAAGCCCAATTTGCATTTCACACCATGCCTCGGTTTGCGTGCTCGTGGGCACGCATTTCGAGGCACTTCGGTTTTATCCGATTTGCATTTCACATCATTGCCTCGGTGTGCGTGCCTGTGGGCACGCATTTCGAGGCACTTTGGTTTTATCCGATTTGCATTTCACATCATCGCCTCGGTTTGCGTGCCCGCGTGCACGCTTTTCGAGGCGTCTCATTTTCATCTCATTTTCATCTCATTTTCACAGCATAGTGCATACCAGGTTGTATCTTAGATCGCATTCATGTATTTTCTCGGTTTGCGTGCCCGTGTGCACGCATTTTCGAGACATCTCATTTTCATCAGCATTGTGCATACTAGAACTGTATATTAGTTGCATTTCATGTATATCATGCATATTGCATCGTGTTCGGGATAGGAGTTAGCCCGGGCACGGGAAATGAGGCACGTTTCGTACTCCGAGTGACGGAACGGGTCTCAATTCCCCAGTCACCGATACTCCGGATTACCCATGATGGAGTTAGGTTTTTGTTGTAGCACTCATGTGCATTCATTCTATATTGAGTTGTGCAATCTGATTCCTCGGCCATCATGCATCGGTATGCGTGATTGGTGGCACGAGAATCGAGGCATGCATATATTTGTGAAATACATTGCTATGCCCTTTTCCTGCTCTCTGTTGCAGCAAGATATGGAGAATCAGCAACTTTTCAGAGTCGGGCACGCATTTCAAGAAACACTGCGAACAGAGGCTAAATTGGGCATCCCAGTGGATTTCCGCGCGAGGCAACCCAGCATACATCACTCCATTATCCGAAACGAAGCAAGGCAGCCCCTGCTTGCAAGCCAATTTTAAAGCTTTCTTAGTTTAAATTGTTAATTAATTAGAAAATCTGTATTATTTCGGACTGTATATTTATTCGGACCCTCTGCGCGAGGGCATAATTGTAATAAGTGTGGTGTGAGTGCGATGTATGTCTTCCAACCCCCATTTCTTTCTCCCTTTTATTTACCCGCTTACGATGGTTAGATATAGGGCATATTTCAATTAGCATACAGTATGACAGCATGTTTGCATCATTCATCTGTTTTGCACGCACCGGGCTCGGCGCATCATACAAACTGCATTTGTATTTCAATTCCAAATTGAATATGTGTTAGTTGTAGCATTTCATATACCATGTTTAGAATAGCCGAGCCTGCTATAGTTGCATCTTGCATGTGTTGCATTAGGCATTCTGTATTTAAGATCATGCATTGATTTCTAATGAGTTTTTGTTTTGGCTTGGAGTACTCGGTGAGTTTTATGCTTTAGCATCCTTGCATGCGTGTGAGTGTTGCCATGATAGCATGCTTGCCATGAGGCTATGTGCTTATGTGATATAACTGCCTTGAATGCCTGTGGGTGGAGGTTGAGTTTTGAATTGGGACAATGCGTCAAATGTTTGTTTTAAGCCCACTAGATAGTGGCAAAATCATGTTTTCTAAGCCCACCTGAGGGTGGCAAATCCGCGTCTTAGCCTACCTGCGGGTAGCACCATCAAACCATTTTCAAACAAACAAACATGAAATGTTTTGTTCCAATTCAGGCGACTCAGTCTATACTTGTTGCTGCGAGCATCACATAGTAACCTAGGCTAATAACCGGAATAAGAGACTCACAATTTTTCAAAAAAGATATCATGGTTAGTAGAGGCCGGTCTTTGACCGGGCGAGCGGGGGTGCTCACGAAGTGACCTTCCCCAATCGTACCCAAGTTCCCGAGCGAGGCAACTTTGGTGATGACGGACACGTGGCCTTTGGCACCGAGTCAGGGTTTCCTAAATTTCCCATTAAAAAATTTAGGTGGCGACTCTGTATCTGGCAAAGCAGTCCATGTTTGGCACTTCTTTCAAAAAAATCTGTTTTCAAAACGATTTGCCGGATTTGGACTCTTTGGTTCAAGATTAAGAACCGTGACATTTGAGTCCTTGAACTGTAGTGACCCCAATATGAACAGAACGGGACCTAACCCTCCCGGGGCGTTCGGGGGACGTCTACAGTTTCTGGCGACTCTGCTGGGGATTTAGAGAACTTGACTCGAACTCATGATATCTGTTTTTGACTACACTTGTGTGTTTCTTTGCATTGCATTTGCATTGGTGCGCCTAGGACACCGTGTTTGCCATATGCCATTCCCGAACGATTTGCCGGAGGCTTGTCTTGTCAAGTCATGTCCGTAAGGCTGATCGGCTCTGGGCTCTGACAGCATGGGAACACAAACCCCGGTTTTTCCGGGGCACCCTTTTTGACCATTCGACCTAGTGCATATTCGGATCCATAGTGACCATTCCAAACTAGGACAGGTTGCTTACCCGTTTATAGGTTGTTTGAAACCGCTGCGTGCGTAGTGTAACCCTAGCTCCTGACAAAATAGGACAGGGAAACCCTTACCCCAACATAGGGGTGTTTTGGCTCTCACTTATCTGTTATGTGCTTTAGAGTGCGTCTCTACAGGAATGCATGTATCAGTCATGAGTTTGGGCATCAGGCCTGCGGGCATCAGTTTGTGAGTTTGGACATCAGGCCTGCGGGCATCAGTTCGTCAGTTTTGATCAGTAGGCCTGCGGGCATCACGCCTGCGGGCATCAGTCAGTTATTTGAGAATCAGGTATCCGCAGGTATCCGATTCAGTTTTGGGAAACAGTAAATTGGGAACAGTAATCAGTGGTTGAGGACAGTGTATTTCCAGCTTATCAACTGTGTGTTGTATGCCCGACTGTGTGTTGTGTTGTATTTAATTAAGCTGTTATGCTGCCCGTTTTTCTGGTTATTTATTTCCTTTTTGCTTTATTATCTTTTTGCTAGGGCAGGTTTGTGGCACAATTGCTTCTGAACCAGTCGATACTCCCCAAGCACTCTGGACACGAGGTCGCCGACTCAACCGATCCGAGGATCTCGTTGACGGACATCCAGTGTTCCACTCTCTACCCCCAATTGTTAGAAGAAAGAGAAGAAAGCCAGGGAACGCAGTGTATCGGAACAGAGGTTGCCAGAACCGTGGGTTACTTCATTAGAGGACATACCAGTCAATCAGATGGAACAACAGAATACATCAGCTATGGAGGCGATGGTCCGCCAGATGAATGAGAGCATGAAACAAATGCAAGACGATGCTATCCGCCAGGCGGAATTTTCTAAACAGCAGGCCGCTGTCATGGCCCAGCAGTCTGAACTGATCACCAGATTACAACAGCAGAATGCTGCATCTGCTTCACACCAGGTCCCTCCTCCACTAGGGGCGCATCAGGTCCCTCCTCCGCCAGGAGCTCCACTACCTGAACAGATACCTACTGGCCAGAATGCCCCTCCAAAATCCTCAGAATACCCAGAACACCCAGAATACTCTCCCGAACCCACAGAATGCTCTGCCAAACTTCCAAAACTTCAAGAGGACACGAGTCTTCCAACGGGGCTGGCTCCGCCCCCGCTTCCGCCGCAACTGTCCAAGAATCTTACACCTAATCACCCGGACTCTCCATTGAGTTCGAGGTAGACCAGACAGCTCTGAAATTGAGCAAATTGGAAAAGCTCTTCAAGAAATCACAGGGGGTGAAAGCCATCCCAGACATTGAAGACGGCTACACTGACGTGGCCGTGACACTGCCGGACAGATTTAAAATGCCCCAGATTGACCGTTTTGATGGGTCTGGAGATCCTATGGTCCATCTCCGACTATTTTCCGACATCTTGAGGCCGATGGGACTAACCCGATCACAGAAGCTTTCTTTGTTCGGCAGAACCTTGTCAGGATTGCGGCCATCTGGTACGCAAAATTAGAAGATGATGTGAAGAGGAATTGGGATGAGCTAGCCGAGGCCTTCGTTGCACAATATTCATATAATACTCAGATCGAGATTACAACACGTGATCTCGAGACAACGAGGCAAGAACAGAAAGAGACCTTCTCTGACTTTGTCACTCGGTGGAGAGCCAAGGCATCGATGATGACCTTGAGGCCAACTGATAAAGACCAAATCCGGATGATTGTGCGCAATCTCCAACCCAAGTTAATGCAGAAAATGATCGTACTCCCTTTCCCCACCTTTTCAGACTTACACGAAATGGGGGTACAGATCGAAGACGCGATGAAGCAAGGGTTGATTGACCAGGATCGGGAGCAAGCCCCGAAGAACATTCAACCGTAATAACAATGCGGGCCCGAGTGGCTCTGCCAATACAAGGACTCCAGAGGTCGGTATGGTCACCACCACTCCCCCTCCCCAACCAAGGCCCGCAGCGGCCACACCTTTTTCTGATGCATCTGGGAGCAGTAACCAAGCCTCAAGATACCAACCCAGAGGCCAACGAACCTTCTCCCCACTATATATGCCTTTGTCTAAAGTCCTCGGGGTTCTAGTCAGAAAGGGACATCTGAAACCCCCCCTAGAGCCGAGGCCATTACCAAATCCACTCCCCCCTTCCCACAACCCAGCCAAGTACTGTGCATACCACCAGCAGCATGGCCATGATACAGACCAATGTTCCGGCTGCGTCACGAGATTCAGGACCTCGTTGACAAAAATATCATTCTACCCCCCGAGAGACCCAACGTCACAACCAACCCACTCCCCAAACATAACCAAGATCCACCACCCAAAAGAGTCAATTCATCCAAACTGGGGTCGTATCTACGATCCCAGTATCTATATTACTCCTTCTCACCTACCCAAACGGAGGTGATCCTTCCTGACAGCACTGACTTGTGCGTGTTGGACACCTTCACAACCCCATCCGAGCCAAAGGTGGTGACCACTGAAAATGGAATGGGGCAGGCTTCCGAGGAGAGCAAAACTGTTGAGTCTGGGATGGACAGTCTGGGAGTCTAGCTGGAAGAGCTTACGATCCCAGTGAATATATTTGCCAATGGGCAGCCTAAGCTGAGTGTGGGGTTGTCAGAGAAGACTGAACTGTGCATGATCCGGGGGGACATATCTGAACAGGAGGGAGATGATCTGACTACAGTGGAACAGGATTTCGCCAACCTCCAATTTTTCAACGACCAAGAATCAGCCAATGCTCGATCAACTGGTTCGAATACGGGGAGTCAGCGGAAGTTACTGGGTGGTTAGATGATCAGCCGACATCGTGGAATTTCCAATCAGGCAAGGCCCGGCAGGGGCAGAGATATCAATAATGGCCGGAAGGGCCGAGAGTCAGATTGAATTGCCGGAGAGCGCCGGTACAAAGAATTTCGCTCGGATCAAGAGATTTGAAAACCGAACAATAAAACACAGGAGGAGCAAAGGAAGAATTGGGATTCTGAGAGAATCCGCAAAGCAAGACCATGAAGAAATTGAAAGTGCTGCGAGCACGAAAGCAAGACATGCTGTGAGCATGTGGGATGAAAATGCTGAGAGTGCAAACATGCCTGAACCAGATAGGTGTTTGTTGAATGCCAGTGGGATGTGGTGGGAAGACGACGACTTATGTCTTGCCCATACGGATGAAGATTGGGCAGGTGCTCAACCAGATGATACTTGGTACCTCGATGAGGTGGACCACATGACCAGAAGTGGGCGGTATTTCAAGCCCCCACACCTTGATCAACCTGAGGCATCCGGGAAAGATAAAGAAGCAGAAAAACAGAGAGAGAAGCAAATTGAAGAAGAGGCTGTACTGAAACAGTTAAAGAAAATACAAGCAGACATCTCCATCTGGGGACTGCTTATGGCTTCAAGGGTACACAGACAGGCTGTCCTCTCTGCTATGGACAAAGCCAAACTTTCCATCGATACTACACCAGAGCAGCTGGTCGGCCTGGTCTTCCGGGGGGGGTTCCCCGGCGTTAACCTTTACAGACAAAGAATTGCCGCCTGAGGGCGTGAACCATAACAAACCTCTCTACATCTCTGTTGAGTGTAGAGACAAGTGGATACCGGTGGTACTTGTTGATACCGGATCTGCTATTAATGTCTGCCCAGTCAGAACGGCATATGCAATCGGGTTGAAGCCCGCGGACTTCACGCCAACAACTCAGGTGATCAAGGCTTATGATAACACGAGTAGAGAAGTGATGGGGATTGTCAATATCCAAACTAAGGTTGGTCCAGGACAACACGACGTCGAATTTCACGTCTTGGACGTTCCCGCAACCTTCAACTTACTCTTGGGGCGGCCGTGGCTGCACCAAGTAAAGGCAGTCTCCTCAACTCTGCATCAGATGGTGAAATACCCCTACGGAAAGGGAGTAGCCACTGTATTCGGGAATTCATCAATCCACCCACCTCCGGAGGTATCTACGCCAGTCCTAGATATTGAGCATGGCACAGAAGATGTCTTCTTATCAGGATTCACCTTGGCCGAGGCCCGGGTAGTACAGAACATTATGGCTGTGAATGAGGGCGTGTATGTCAGTGCCCAATCAGTCTACCTCATGAACAAGCTACAACATATTCACGGGATGGGATTAGGAAAGAGCGGCAGGAAAGGGGTCACAGTGTTGGCCGAAGTGCCACACAACCCGCATACCTTTGGACTGGGCTATCTGCCCACCAAAGAGGACTGGGTGAGGAAAGGAAAGGAAATGGCCGGCAGAGCCAGGGCGAAGCAGGCTGGGAAGCCGTTTGACTTAATGCACAGGCCCATTTGGGGTACCCTGAACGGACGCTTTGTCCGGGAGGGGGAAGATTTTCCGTTTTGCGGCTTCCCAGAGCCATGGATAAATGCGGAGAGGAAGCGCGTACCAGGCTTTGAAATCTTCTTCGATTTGCAACTATCTGGGGATGACGTTGCCACAGAGCAGACAGACCCAACAACTGAGGTTGAGCAGAATAAAGCAAGGGATCCTGAGGGCACAGATTTCGAAATAGGGGTAGCACTGGCATGTCTCCTCTCTGATCCTCCGATCGATCAAGAGTGCTTGGGGGATAACTTCGAGGTGTCCATGATTGGGGATGAAACGGCTGCGAGCCGACCAGCAGCTATCTTGGATGCATCAATCGCACCCTCTCTCACTTGGCAGTACGAGGAGGGATTTTTGTCCAGCAGTTCCGGGTCAGGTAGTGAGCCGGAATCTGATTCCACCGAGTCTTGTGAGTCGGAATCAGGTTCCAGCTCGACTGAGTCTGAGTCTGGTACTCCTAGGGATGTTAACCCGGATGCCACAGTCCTGTCCAGGTCGTCTTTTTCCTTTTCTTTTGAGTCTGTTGTAACAGAACAATCGGACGATTTGGATGTACCTAATGAGAATGAACTATCTGTGGTTTCCGAGTACTTTTCTGTGCCCCTAATTTATTGCATTAATTCAGACTTTCAAAATTTTGATCAAAACGACGAGGACGAAGTTCCTCCGGTTTTACAACGTTTAATTGAGCAAGAGCAAGAGAGATTTGTTAAGCCATTAATGGATGAAATCATTTCCGTGAACATTGGTACTGAGGAGGACCCGCGGCTGGTCCAGATCGGGTCCACGTTGTCTTCGGAGGAACGCGAGCGCTTAGTCGCTTTATTAAAAGATTTCAAAGATGTTTTCGCGTGGTCCTACGAAGACATGCCTGGAATCGATCCTGAGATTGTACAGCACCGGATCCCCCTTGACCCCGAGGCCCGACCTGTCAAGCAGAAACTCAGAAGGATCCGCCCGGATTGGGCTCTCAAGATTAAAGAAGAGGTCACCAAGCAAATCGACGCAGGCTTCCTGCTGGTATCAGAGTACCCTACTTGGTTGGCTAATATTGTTCCGGTGCCAAAGAAAGACGGCAGGATCCGGGTGTGTGTAGACTTCAGGGATTTGAACAAAGCTAGTCCGAAGGACGACTTCCCTTTACCACACATCGATGAGTTGGTAGATTTCACAGCAGGGCATGCACTGCTCTCATTCATGGATGGCTTCTCAGGGTATAATCAGATAGTGATGGCACCCGAAGACAGAGAGAAGACTGCATTCACTACCCCGTGGGGGACATACTGCTACCGGGTAATGCCGTTTGGGTTGAAGAACGCTGGAGCTACTTATCAACGGGCCGCGACCACAATACTACATGATATGATCCACAAAGAGGTTGAGGTGTATGTGGACGACATGATTGTCAAGTCCAAGGAAAGAGAGGGCCACTACACCGCCTTGCACAAGTTTTTCCAAAGGATCAGGGAATTCCGGTTGCGGCTAAACCCTCAGAAATGTACATTTGGTTTGTTACAGCGGGAAAAATGCTGGGGTTCTGATTACACAAAGAGGCATCGAGGTCGATCCTTCCAAAATCAAGGCCATCTTAGAAATGCCACCACCAAGGACTGAAAAGGAGGTGCGAGGCTTTCTGGGTAAAGTGCAATTCATAAGACGGTTTATCTCAAAATTAACCTTGACTTGTGAACCACTTTTTGGCCTCCTGAAGAAAGGAAAGAAGTTCCAATGGGACGGCCGATGTCAAGCAGCATTTGAGCAGATTAAAGAATATCTACAGAACCCACCCGTTTTGTCGCCACCAGAACCAGGGAAACCGTTGATTTTGTATCTGTCAGTGACTGAAACTACAATGGGCTGCATGCTTGCACAAGAATCAGAGGACAAGGTGGAGAAAGCCATCTATTATTTGAGCAAGAAGATGCTGGAGTATGAAACCCGGTATACACCGTTGGAAAAGGCTTGCTTAGCTCTAGTATGGGCTACCAGGAAGCTGCGGCACTACCTGTTAGCTCACTCTGTAATGTTGGTTTCACGACTTGATCCCATCAAATATCTTTTCGAGAAACCAGCGCTTACGGGTAGGCTAGCTCGTTGGTTGCTATTGCTCTCCGAATTTGACCTTACGTACGTAACGCGCAAGTCAGTGAAGGGAAGAGCAGTGGCAGAGTTCCTCGCCGACCACCCGGTTGAGGGGGATGAAGCAGTCGAGTACCTGTTCCCAGATGAATCAATTCTGCACATCGACGATGAAGCTTGGACGATGTACTTTGATGGAGCATCAAATCAACATGGGTATGGGATAGGAGTGTTGTTGATAGCACCCGATGATTCCCGTATCCCTCTAGCCTTCAAACTCCGATTCAGAGTCTCAAACAACGAAGCAGAATACGAGGCGTGCATTGCTGGTTTAGAAGCAGCCTTGGAACTAGGGGCAAGACGGTTGGGCGTCATTGGGGACTCGAACCTTGTTGTGTCTCAAGCTAACGGAGATTGGAAACTAAAAGAGGAAAAGATGATGATGTATCACCAGACCTTGGATTTGCTGATTCCTCGGTTTGAGAAGCTAAGTTTTACTCATCTACTAAGAGAGAACAACAGGTTCGCAGATTCTTTAGCAACTCTATCTTCTATGATAGACATCCCTTGTGGAGTCCGGATGCGTCCAGTCATCATTGATCAGAAATTTGCACCTGCCTATGAGTCAATTGCAGCCATAGATGAAGTTCAGGACGAAACACCCCTGGTATTACGACATCTGGAACTTCTTAGAAAAAGAAGCATACCCGTCAGGGGTGAATGCCAAAGACAAGAGGGCAATCAGAAGAATGGCAGTTCGGTTCATCATCTGCGGGGGAAACTGTATAAACGGGGTCATCTGGGAATGCATAAACTGTGCGTTGATGCCGAAGAGTCAAAGCGTCTGATGGAAGCCATCCACGGGGGTGAATGTGGTGCACACATGAATGGGGTAATGTTGGCACGGAAGATCCTTAGACAGGGTTATTATTGGTCCACCATGGAGGAGGATTGTATTGGCTTCGTCCGGCGATGTCATAAGTGTCAAATTCATGCAAATCGCATGAACATTCCGCCGTCAAAGCTGTACAACATGACTTCGCCATGGCCGTTTTCAGTCTGGGGAATTGATATAATCGGAGCAGTCACGCCGAAGGGGTCAAATGGGCATGAGTTCATCTTGGTAGCGATAGATTATTTCACGAAGTGGGTTGAGGCCCAATCTTATGCAGTGTTGAAGGCTTCGCATGTAGCGAAATTTATCAGAAACAACATTATCTGTCGCTATGGGGTCCCAAACGAAATAATTTCAGACAATGGTTCCCACTTCAAGAAGGAGGTGATTGACTTGTTGGAGAAATACAACGTGGCTTTTCATAAGTCGTCTACCTATCGGCCGCAAACCAACGGAGCGGTTGAGGCCGCCAACAAGAATATCAAACGCATACTACAGAAGATGGTGGAAACCTACCGCGACTGGCCAGATAAGCTGCCGTTTGCTCTGTGGGGCTACAGGACTTCAATCAGAACTTCTACTGGGGCGACTCCGTATTCTCTGGTTTATGGGATGGAGGCCGTTCTACCTATTGAGATTGAGGTTCCGTCATTACGAGTATTGGCCGAGTGTCAAATAGCCGAAGCAGACTGGCAACAAAGCAGATTTGAGGAACTCATGCTTTTCGATGAAAGAAGGTTGAAAGCACTGTACCACGTCCAAAGTTATCAACGCAGAATCGCCCGGGCTTTTAACAAGAAGGTAAGTCCAGGAATTTGAAGGAAGGAAATTTGGTGCTCAAAGACAACCGAGCTCCCATCCACGACCCAAGGGGCAAGTTCAAGCCTAATTGGACTGGTCCCTACATCATCAAGTCAATCTGGTCTGGTGGAGCTGTGGTTCTGATGGATCTAGATGGCTTAGAGTTTTCCCAACCGATCAACATGGACAAGTTAAAGAAATACTATCTGAGAGGGAGATTAATGATCTGGTACTGGTCCGGACAGATTTAGGCCGGACAGAGTTTTGCCGGACAAATGTGGGCCGGGCAAGTGTTGGGCCAAGGATGTGTGGCCCAGTTTGCAAAGAAATTGCTCGGTTGAGGCAACGCTCGGTTTGACCGAGCTACATGTTTGGCGGAGGCGAAGCCAGTCAAGTTAAGTGACCGGCGCCCAGAAAGGTGTGGTCAGCCGAGGTACCTGGTTGATCGGCAGGAAGGCCGACCACAGTTAAGCACGAGCTGTTCGGTGCTCGGCAGGAAGCCCGGTCCTCATTGAGCACAGCTTGTGGAGTGCTTGGACATGAAGCATAGCACGGCCGTCGGCGGACAAGATGATGTAGCTCGGCTGCCGAGCTCCTAGTAGAGTGAGCGGGCAGTTGAGATTAGGTGAGGCTCAGCAGGATTCATGCTGACGGATGGGATAGCAGAGCCACGTGTTGAGAGACCTTTAGGAGCAGGTTTGGGGCGCAGAAGGGTATATAAGCATGTCTGCACCCCCCATACGCGATGGACAATTTTGGTAAGTAAGACTTACACTCAAACTCTCTCCCTCTCTCTAGTCATTTTCCAGGTGTGTGGTTCTAACTTGAGCGTCGGAGGTGTTTTCCGGCCACACACCGCCGGGCAGCTCACCGCTTTTGCACTTTCAGGTGATCGGACAGCTGAGGGACTTGGAAGAAAGGAAGTGCGGGTAGCCGGAATATTTTCCCCCCGTACAATTGGCGCCGTCTGTGGGAATCTGACAGATAAAACCTTGTCTTCCGAAGCTCATCTGATCGCCTTCTATGGCGAACAACGAGGAGATTCAAGTGTCCGCCATCGACGGAGTCACTCCGGAGTCGGGCAGACGAAGAGAGGGACCTCCCACCATCTCTCCGATGGGGGACCTGGAGACATTCCCAGGAGGACAGTCAGGAGACGCGCGGGATAAGCGTGGAAGGAGTTATGGTCATTCACGGAGTCCAGACGGTCATCGGCGGTGGAGAGACTCACGCGCCAGACGTCTAGAAAGCAAGTTGAAGGACCAAGATGCCGTCATCCGGCGTATGGCGGCAGAGATGGAGAAGTTGAAGCGGCATGTCAAAGGGAAGGGTGTAGCTGGAGTGGGCGACCACAGTGAGCGTACCCAACCCCGCCGTTCAGAGAAGTCCAGCGCGCAGGATAGTACTTACCAGCCCTCACATCCGGCGACGGCGTCGAGGTACACCGATTCTGCTCGATCAGAAGATTTGCGGGCAGTCTTAAAGGAGCGAGCTCGCCGGCGGGAAGCGCAAAGGATACCGGCGCTCCAGCGGCTATCTTATGGGGCTCACGCCAGCGAGGAGGTCGGAATGCCTCCACCACGCCAAGCAGCGCCGCTCCTGGTGGATTCAGATTTAGCAAGGTTGAGCGCCACCCCTTTCTCCCTAGAAATAGAGACAACACCTCTTCCGTCGGGCTTCCACCAGCCAAAGTTCACATTGTACGACGGGAAGACCGATCCCTACATGCACGTAAGTCATGTCCGACAGGTCATGGCCGGACATAGGCGAAATGACGCTCTTATGTGCCTCATCTTCCCGTCAAGTTTGGGCGAACTGGGCTTGAAATGGTTCGAGAGGCTGCCGGAGGGGAGCATAGAAAGGTGGCATCAGTTGGCGGAAGAATTTGTGACGCGCTTCAAAACCAACACCAAGACGCCGAAGGGAGTCGACCACCTTCTCAGTGTCAAGATGGAGCCGAGCGACACGCTGAAGGCGTACAACTCCAGGTACTGGGAAACCTTCAATGAGATCCTAGATTGCCCGGTCAACCTGGCAATCACCCAATATAAGCGCGGTCTCCCGGTCGGACATAGGCTGAGGGATTCGCTTACAATGAGCCAGCAGACATCCATGTGGCATCTAATGCAGCGCATCAATGAGCACATCCGAGTAGAGGATGATGCAGCGGCGTCCACCGCGAAGACAACCCCGGTGGCAACGGACAAGTGGGCGCCTAGGTTTTAAGGAAGGTCATGGGCAACGCACTGATGCCGGGCGAAGGCAAGCTAGGGGCAAACTGGGAAGGGCCTTACAAGATAACCGGGCAAGGGGGCATACCACTTAGAAGATTTGGATGACAAAGGCGTACCCCGGCCATGGAATGCGGCCTTATGTAATTTTTTGAGGAATGACTTGTTTCCCCTACACTTCTGAATGCAAATACTCTTTTTGTCAATGTAATAGAAGTGAATTACTTTTGCCGAAGAACTTTAATGTGTCCGAAATAATATAGAGAATAAGGGACCTTGCTCGCCTTCCTTGGAGTTCCTTGGCCGAGCTTCTAGTCCGCCAAGTAGGAAGTCGCGGAGCGGACCTTGCTCGCCTTCCTTGGAGTTCCTTGGCCGGCTTCTTGTCCGCCAAGTAGGAAGTCGCGGAGCGGACCTTGCTCGCCTTCCTTGGAGTTCCTTGGCCGGCTTCTTGTCCGCCAAGTAGGAAGTCGCGGAGCGGACCTTGCTCGCCTTCCTTGGAGTTCCTTGGCCGAGCTTCTTGTCCGCCAAGTAGGAAGTCGCGGAGCGGACCTTGCTCGCCTTCCTTGGAGTTCTTGGCCGAGCTTCTTGTCCGCCAAGTAGGAAGTCGCGGAGCGGACCTTGCTCGCCTTCCTTGGAGTTCCTTGGCCGAGCTTCTTGTCCGCCAAGTAGGAAGTCGCGGAGCGGACCTTGCTCGCCTTCCTTGGAGTTTCTTGGCCGAGCTTCTTGTCCGCCAAGAAGGAAGTCGCGGAGCGGACCTTGCTCGCCTTCCTTGGAGTTCCTTGGCCGAGCTTCTTGTCCGCCAAGTAGGAAGTCGCGGAGCGGACCTTGCTCGCCTTCCTTGGAGTTCCTTGGCCGAGCTTCTAGTCCGCCAAGAAGGAAGTCGCGGAGCGGACCTTGCTCGCCTTCCTCGGAGTTTCTTGGCCGAGCTTCTTGTCCGCCAAGAAGGAAGTCGCGGAGCGGACCTTGCTCGCCTTCCTTGGAGTTCCTTGGCCGAGCTTCTTGTCCGCCAAGTAGGAAGTCGCGGAGCGGACCTTGCTCGCCTTCCTTGGAGTTCCTTGGCCGAGCTTCTAGTCCGCCAAGTAGGAAGTCGCGGAGCGGACCTTGCTCGCCTTCCTTGGAGTTCCTTGGCCGAGCTTCTAGTCCGCCAAGAAGGAAGTCGCGGAGCGGACCTTGCTCGCCTTCCTTGGAGTTTCTTGGCCGAGCTTCTTGTCCGCCAAGAAGGAAGTCGCGGAGCGGACCTTGCTCGCCTTCCTTGGAGTTTCTTGGCCGAGCTTCTTGTCCGCCAAGTAGGAAGTCGCGGAGCGGACCTTGCTCGCCTTCCTTGGAGTTCCTTGGCCGAGCTTCTTGTCCGCCAAGAAGGAAGTCGCGGAGCGGACCTTGCTCGCCTTCCTTGGAGTTTCTTGGCCGAGCTTCTTGTCCGCCAAGAAGGAAGTCGCGGAGCGGACCTTGCTCGCCTTCCTTGGAGTTCCTTGGCCGAGCTTCTTGTCCGCCAAGTAGGAAGTCGCGGAGCGGACCTTGCTCGCCTTCCTTGGAGTTCCTTGGCCGAGCTTCTTGTCCGCCAAGAAGGAAGTCGCGGAGCGGACCTTGCTCGCCTTCCTTGGAGTTCTTGGCCGAGCTTCTTGTCCGCCAAGTAGGAAGTCGCGGAGCGGACCTTGCTCGCCTTCCTTGGAGTTCCTTGGCCGAGCTTCTTGTCCGCCAAGTAGGAAGTCGCGGAGCGGACCTTGCTCGCCTTCCTTGGAGTTCCTTGGCCGAGCTTCTTGTCCGCCAAGTAGGAAGTCGCGGAGCGGACCTTGCTCGCCTTCCTTGGAGTTCTTGGCCGAGCTTCTTGTCCACCAAGAAGGAAGTCGCAGAGCGGACCTTGCTCGCCTTCTTTGGCCAAAGAAAGTGGATCAACTACGGAATTCCAGCCGAGATGATTTGCTCCGGCTGAAGAGTTGATGGTTAGCTCAACTACGGAATTCCAGCCGAGATGATTTGCTCCGGCTGAAGAGTTGATGGTTAGCTCAACTACGGAATTCCAGCCGAGATGATTTGCTCCGGCTGAAGAGTTGATGGTTAGCTCAACTACGGAATTCCAGCCGAGATGATTTGCTCCGGCTGAAGAGTTGATGGTTAGCTCAACTACGGAATTCCAGCCGAGATGATTTGCTCCGGCTGAAGAGTTGATGGTTAGCTCAACTACGAATTCCAGCCGAGATGATTTGCTCCGGCTGAAGAGTTGATGGTTAGCTCAACTACGGAATTCCAGCCGAGATGATTTGCTCCGGCTGAAGAGTTGATGGTTTGCTCAACTCCGCGATTCCAGCCGAGATGATTTGCTCCGGCTGAAGAGTTGATGGTTAGCTCAACTAAGGAATTCCAGCCGAGATGATTTACTCCCGGCTGAAGAGTTGATGGTTAGCTCAACTAAGGAATTCCAGCCGAGATGGTTTACTCCGGCTGAAGAGTTGATGGTTTGCTCAACTGCGAGGTTCCAGCCGAGATGACTTACTCCGGCTGAAGAGTTGATGGTTTGCTCAACTCCACGGTTCCAGCCGAGATGACTTACTCCGGCTGAAGAGTTGATGGTTTGCTCAACTCCGCGGTTCCAGCCGAGATGATTTACTCCGGCTGAAGAGTTGATGGTTTGCTCAACTGCGAGGTTCCAGCCGAGATGACTTACTCCGGCTGAAGAGTTGATGGTTTGCTCAACTCCGCGGTTCCAGCCGAGATGATTTACTCCGGCTGAAGAGTTGATGGTTTGCTCAACTGCGAGGTTCCAGCCGAGATGACTTACTCCGGCTGAAAGAGTTGATGGATTGCTCAACTCCGTGGTTCCAGCTGAGATGACTTACTCCGGCTGAAGAGTTGATGGTTTGCTCAACTCTGCGGTTCCAGTCGAGATGACTTACTCCGGCTGAAGAGTTGACGGTATGCTGGCTGAGGCCGAGGAAGAGTTTATCCCGGTCGGAACAGGTAATCCCGGTCACGCTAGCGCGGACGGAATTAAGGGGCAATTGAGAGGGAGATTAATGATCTGGTACTGGTCCGGACAGATTTAGGCCGGACAGAGTTTTGCCGGACAAATGTGGGCCGGGCAAGTGTTGGGCCAAGGATGTGTGGCCCAGTTTGCAAAGAAATTGCTCGGTTGAGGCAACGCTCGGTTTGACCGAGCTACATGTTTGGCGGAGGCGAAGCCAGTCAAGTTAAGTGACCGGCGCCCGGAAAGGTGTGGTCAGCCGAGGTACCTGGTTGATCGGCAGGAAGGCCGACCACAGTTAAGCACGAGCTGTTCGGTGCTCGGCAGGAAGCCCGGTCCTCATTGAGCACAGCTTGTGGAGTGCTTGGACATGAAGCATAGCACGGCCGTCGGCGGACAAGATGATGTAGCTCGGCTGCCGAGCTCCTAGTAGAGTGAGCGGGCAGTTGAGATTAGGTGAGGCTCAGCAGGATTCATGCTGACGGATGGGATAGCAGAGCCACGTGTTGAGAGACCTTTAGGAGCAGGTTTGGGGCGCAGAAGGGTATATAAGCATGTCTGCACCCCCCATACGCGATGGACAATTTTGGTAAGTAAGACTTACACTCAAACTCTCTCCCTTCTCTCTAGTCATTTTTCCAGGTGTGTGGTTCTAACTTGAGCGTCGGAGGTGTTTTCCGGCCACACACCGCCGGGCAGCTCACCGCTTTTGCACTTTCAGGTGATCGGACAGCTGAGGGACTTGGAAGAAAGGAAGTGCGGGTAGCCGGAATATTTTCCCCCCGTACAATTGGCGCCGTCTGTGGGAATCTGACAGATAAAACCTTGTCTTCCGAAGCTCATCTGATCGCCTTCTATGGCGAACAACGAGGAGATTCAAGTGTCCGCCATCGACGGAGTCACTCCGGAGTCGGGCAGACGAAGAGAGGGACCTCCCACCATCTCTCCGATGGGGGACCTGGAGACATTCCCAGGAGGACAGTCAGGAGACGCGCGGGATAAGCGTGGAAGGAGTTATGGTCATTCACGGAGTCCAGACGGTCATCGGCGGTGGAGAGACTCACGCGCCAGACGTCTGGAAAGCAAGTTGAAGGACCAAGATGCCGTCATCCGGCGTATGGCGGCAGAGATGGAGAAGTTGAAGCGGCATGTCAAAGGGAAGGGTGTAGCTGGAGTGGGCGACCACAGTGAGCGTACCCAACCCCGCCGTTCAGAGAAGTCCAGCGCGCAAGATAGTACTTACCAGCCCTCACATCCGGCGACGGCGTCGAGGTACACCGATTCTGCTCGATCAGAAGATTTGCGGGCAGTCTTAAAGGAGCGAGCTCGCCGGCGGGAAGCGCAAAGGATACCGGCGCTCCAGCGGCTATCTTATGGGGCTCACGCCAGCGAGGAGGTCGGAATGCCTCCACCACGCCAAGCAGCGCCGCTCCTGGTGGATTCAGATTTAGCAAGGTTGAGCGCCACCCCTTTCTCCCTAGAAATAGAGACAACACCTCTTCCGTCGGGCTTCCACCAGCCAAAGTTCACATTGTACGACGGGAAGACCGATCCCTACATGCACGTAAGTCATGTCCGACAGGTCATGGCCGGACATAGGCGAAATGACGCTCTTATGTGCCTCATCTTCCCGTCAAGTTTGGGCGAACTGGGCTTGAAATGGTTCGAGAGGCTGCCGGAGGGGAGCATAGAAAGGTGGCATCAGTTGGCGGAAGAATTTGTGACGCGCTTCAAAACCAACACCAAGACGCCGAAGGGAGTCGACCACCTTCTCAGTGTCAAGATGGAGCCGAGCGACACGCTGAAGGCGTACAACTCCAGGTACTGGGAAACCTTCAATGAGATCCTAGATTGCCCGGTCAACCTGGCAATCACCCAATATAAGCGCGGTCTCCCGGTCGGACATAGGCTGAGGGATTCGCTTACAATGAGCCAGCAGACATCCATGTGGCATCTAATGCAGCGCATCAATGAGCACATCCGAGTAGAGGATGATGCAGCGGCGTCCACCGCGAAGACAACCCCGGTGGCAACGGACAAGTGGGCGCCTAGGTTTTAAGGAAGGTCATGGGCAACGCACTGATGCCGGGCGAAGGCAAGCTAGGGGCAAACTGGGAAGGGCCTTACAAGATAACCGGGCAAGGGGGCATACCACTTAGAAGATTTGGATGACAAAGGCGTACCCCGGCCATGGAATGCGGCCTTATGTAATTTTTTGAGGAATGACTTGTTTCCCCTACACTTCTGAATGCAAATACTCTTTTTGTCAATGTAATAGAAGTGAATTACTTTTGCCGAAGAACTTTAATGTGTCCGAAATAATATAGAGAATAAGGGACCTTGCTCGCCTTCCTTGGAGTTCCTTGGCCGAGCTTCTAGTCCGCCAAGTAGGAAGTCGCGGAGCGGACCTTGCTCGCCTTCCTTGGAGTTCCTTGGCCGGGCTTCTTGTCCGCCAAGTAGGAAGTCGCGGAGCGGACCTTGCTCGCCTTCCTTGGAGTTCCTTGGCCGGGCTTCTTGTCCGCCAAGTAGGAAGTCGCGGAGCGGACCTTGCTCGCCTTCCTTGGAGTTCCTTGGCCGAGCTTCTTGTCCGCCAAGTAGGAAGTCGCGGAGCGGACCTTGCTCGCCTTCCTTGGAGTTCCTTGGCCGAGCTTCTTGTCCGCCAAGTAGGAAGTCGCGGAGCGGACCTTGCTCGCCTTCCTTGGAGTTCCTTGGCCGAGCTTCTTGTCCGCCAAGTAGGAAGTCGCGGAGCGGACCTTGCTCGCCTTCCTTGGAGTTCCTTGGCCGAGCTTCTTGTCCGCCAAGTAGGAAGTCGCGGAGCGGACCTTGCTCGCCTTCCTTGGAGTTCCTTGGCCGAGCTTCTTGTCCGCCAAGTAGGAAGTCGCGGAGCGGACCTTGCTCGCCTTCCTTGGAGTTCCTTGGCCGAGCTTCTTGTCCGCCAAGTAGGAAGTCGCGGAGCGGACCTTGCTCGCCTTCCTTGGAGTTCCTTGGCCGAGCTTCTTGTCCGCCAAGAAGGAAGTCGCGGAGCGGACCTTGCTCGCCTTCCTTGGAGTTCCTTGGCCGAGCTTCTTGTCCGCCAAGTAGGAAGTCGCGGAGCGGACCTTGCTCGCCTTCCTTGGAGTTCCTTGGCCGAGCTTCTTGTCCGCCAAGTAGGAAGTCGCGGAGCGGACCTTGCTCGCCTTCCTTGGAGTTCCTTGGCCGAGCTTCTTGTCCGCCAAGAAGGAAGTCGCGGAGCGGACCTTGCTCGCCTTCCTTGGAGTTTCTTGGCCGAGCTTCTTGTCCGCCAAGAAGGAAGTCGCGGAGCGGACCTTGCTCGCCTTCCTTGGAGTTCCTTGGCCGAGCTTCTTGTCCGCCAAGTAGGAAGTCGCGGAGCGGACCTTGCTCGCCTTCCTTGGAGTTCCTTGGCCGAGCTTCTTGTCCGCCAAGAAGGAAGTCGCGGAGCGGACCTTGCTCGCCTTCCTTGGAGTTTCTTGGCCGAGCTTCTTGTCCGCCAAGTAGGAAGTCGCGGAGCGGACCTTGCTCGCCTTCCTTGGAGTTCCTTGGCCGAGCTTCTTGTCCGCCAAGTAGGAAGTCGCGGAGCGGACCTTGCTCGCCTTCCTTGGAGTTCCTTGGCCGAGCTTCTTGTCCGCCAAGTAGGAAGTCGCGGAGCGGACCTTGCTCGCCTTCCTTGGAGTTTCTTGGCCGAGCTTCTTGTCCGCCAAGTAGGAAGTCGCGGAGCGGACCTTGCTCGCCTTCCTTGGAGTTCCTTGGCCGAGCTTCTTGTCCGCCAAGTAGGAAGTCGCGGAGCGGACCTTGCTCGCCTTCCTTGGAGTTCCTTGGCCGAGCTTCTTGTCCGCCAAGTAGGAAGTCGCGGAGCGGACCTTGCTCGCCTTCCTTGGAGTTCCTTGGCCGAGCTTCTTGTCCACCAAGAAGGAAGTCGCAGAGCGGACCTTGCTCGCCTTCTTTGGCCAAAGAAAGTGGATCAACTACGGAATTCCAGCCGAGATGATTTGCTCCGGCTGAAGAGTTGATGGTTAGCTCAACTACGGAATTCCAGCCGAGATGATTTGCTCCGGCTGAAGAGTTGATGGTTAGCTCAACTACGGAATTCCAGCCGAGATGATTTGCTCCGGCTGAAGAGTTGATGGTTAGCTCAACTACGGAATTCCAGCCGAGATGATTTGCTCCGGCTGAAGAGTTGATGGTTAGCTCAACTACGGAATTCCAGCCGAGATGATTTGCTCCGGCTGAAGAGTTGATGGTTAGCTCAACTACGGAATTCCAGCCGAGATGATTTGCTCCGGCTGAAGAGTTGATGGTTAGCTCAACTACGGAATTCCAGCCGAGATGATTTGCTCCGGCTGAAGAGTTGATGGTTTGCTCAACTCCGCGATTCCAGCCGAGATGATTTGCTCCGGCTGAAGAGTTGATGGTTAGCTCAACTAAGGAATTCCAGCCGAGATGATTTACTCCGGCTGAAGAGTTGATGGTTAGCTCAACTAAGGAATTCCAGCCGAGATGGTTTACTCCGGCTGAAGAGTTGATGGTTTGCTCAACTGCGAGGTTCCAGCCGAGATGACTTACTCCGGCTGAAGAGTTGATGGTTTGCTCAACTCCGCGGTTCCAGCCGAGATGACTTACTCCGGCTGAAGAGTTGATGGTTTGCTCAACTCCGCGGTTCCAGCCGAGATGATTTACTCCGGCTGAAGAGTTGATGGTTTGCTCAACTGCGAGGTTCCAGCCGAGATGACTTACTCCGGCTGAAGAGTTGATGGTTTGCTCAACTCCGCGGTTCCAGCCGAGATGATTTACTCCGGCTGAAGAGTTGATGGTTTGCTCAACTGCGAGGTTCCAGCCGAGATGACTTACTCCGGCTGAAAGAGTTGATGGATTGCTCAACTCCGTGGTTCCAGCTGAGATGACTTACTCCGGCTGAAGAGTTGATGGTTTGCTCAACTCTGCGGTTCCAGTCGAGATGACTTACTCCGGCTGAAGAGTTGACGGTATGCTGGCTGAGGCCGAGGAAGAGTTTATCCCGGTCGGAACAGGTAATCCCGGTCACGCTAGCGCGGACGGAATTAAGGGGCAATTGAGAGGGAGATTAATGATCTGGTACTGGTCCGGACAGATTTAGGCCGGACAGAGTTTTGCCGGACAAATGTGGGCCGGGCAAGTGTTGGGCCAAGGATGTGTGGCCCAGTTTGCAAAGAAATTGCTCGGTTGAGGCAACGCTCGGTTTGACCGAGCTACATGTTTGGCGGAGGCGAAGCCAGTCAAGTTAAGTGACCGGCGCCCGGAAAGGTGTGGTCAGCCGAGGTACCTGGTTGATCGGCAGGAAGGCCGACCACAGTTAAGCACGAGCTGTTCGGTGCTCGGCAGGAAGCCCGGTCCTCATTGAGCACAGCTTGTGGAGTGCTTGGACATGAAGCATAGCACGGCCGTCGGCGGACAAGATGATGTAGCTCGGCTGCCGAGCTCCTAGTAGAGTGAGCGGGCAGTTGAGATTAGGTGAGGCTCAGCAGGATTCATGCTGACGGATGGGATAGCAGAGCCACGTGTTGAGAGACCTTTAGGAGCAGGTTTGGGGCGCAGAAGGGTATATAAGCATGTCTGCACCCCCCATACGCGATGGACAATTTTGTAAGTAAGACTTACACTCAAACTCTCTCCCTTCTCTCTAGTCATTTTTCCAGGTGTGTGGTTCTAACTTGAGCGTCGGAGGTGTTTTCCGGCCACACACCGCCGGGCAGCTCACCGCTTTTGCACTTTCAGGTGATCGGACAGCTGAGGGACTTGGAAGAAAGGAAGTGCGGGTAGCCGGAATATTTTCCCCCGTACACTATCCTGAGAGGCTCGCTAGGCCGAAAACCCGAAAGGGCGACCTAGGCAAAATCCAGAGCATAGAAAATTTGAAATTATAAAAACTGAGCTCGCAAGGTTGAAAACCCGCAAAGGGCGGCCTTGGCAAAAGTTAGAGCGCAAAAGGAGAGTGAAAATACCCGAGCGAACCTGAGCCTGAACTACGTAAGGCTTGATTCCCATTTATGGGATACGTAGGCAGCTTCATCTTGAAGTTCAGCCCCAACCTTTTCCCCGATCAACTTTGTCCATTTGATCATCTCAGTCATCTCTATTCATTAGCATTTGTCGTGATCTCCGGTACAGTGCTATTCAAACTAGGGGCAACTTTCCGTTGCAATGAAGTGCTGCGGTACCATTCAAACTAGGGGCAACTTTCCAGTTGCTAGGATCCGGGGTTGTGCATCTCAGTGACAGATCTCAGGTGTGTCCAGTTCTGATCCATATCGAAAATAGTTTTGAAAAGTTTTAATAAAAGTTGACTTTGTTCAAATTAATCTTTTTTACAACTAAGACCATTTTTGGACCAAAGTGGAGAATTTTCAGTACCACAACCTTCAATTTCATTGATTTCAAAACAGAGTTCACTTGCTCTTGCATACAATTGAAGTTGCTTTTTATTACACTCAGGAAGAAAACTTGAAAGTACTAATAAAGCAATAAATCCGGGGCATAGTCAAGTCAGGTGTCCCTGTGCCCCCTTCTAGAGCTAGTTGAAGCCTCTGATGCCGACCTGGGCCCAACCTGTGCTTCTTCGTTGAGCCAATCCCAGCATTCGTCAGACAAAGTGCAATTAAAAGTGGGAGCAGGGGCCAGCAGTTCTCTAACTCTCCACGCTGTGGCCTGCCGAGCCAACTGTGCGCCTCGAACTGGAAATGTAGCCGGATACTCTATCCCCTCTGGTGGGCAAGTCTGATCGTGGTCGAACTGGCGCAGAATACGGAATGGGAAATAGAACACACAGTGAGTCAAGCCTATCAGTCGAATCCCAACCTGCCGAGACATGCTGTAGCTCATCGCCGGGAGATTGAGCCAAGGGCAGCGCCAAGCAATGCGTTCGGCTGACAAATTGCACATCCATTCGAACCACCAGCTCTCATCAGGGGCATTGACTAGGCGTTGCCGAAAGAAGTAGCCGCGAGCTGAGTATGCAGGGCAAGAGTCCACAACTTGCAATTCATCCATCAACCATATCTGGGGAGGGATGAAAAATGAGAGAATAAAGAATAGAGAGATGTACGATGAGAGAAAAGTAAGAAAAGTGAGAAAATCGAGCCTGAGAATCGAGCCTGAGGGCGAGTGATGTGAGCGAATACATGTGAGATCGGGTGGGAAACATTACCTGCAGCAGTAGTGGACTCCCTGCAAACCTGGTTGTCTCCCTACGGTAGAAGGCATCCAGACCCATCAATGTCTCGGCCAGAGTCATGGCAATGCAACTCTTTCCCTCTTTCAAACCCTGGGCCACCTCAATCAAACGGACGCTGGATCCTCCGGAGCCCGAGACAAACAGGAAGTGAGATAGTAGGCACAAGCAGAGGGCGTGCTGCCGGAAGCCTTGCCAATGATGGTCGCCGCGGTCACCAGCATCAGAGAATCGGTAAACCAAGCTTGGGATATCCAACATTCCGTTGCCAATCAAGGATCGAGCATCATGCGCGCTGAGTCCGCACATCCGCCCTAAGGCCTGGGCATAGCCAAAATTGAGCTGGGGCAAGATTTCCTCGCCTCGCTCGGATTCCATCAAGGCTTGAAAATCTTCAAAAGTAGGACATACCTCTTGCCCTCCAAAGCTGAAAACATGCGTCACCGGGTTCCAAAATCTTGCCGCGGCATAGAGGAAAGGAAGATGTAGCGGAGTCCGGCGCAGCGTGAATAGTGCATTCAAGCCAAAACCCCGGAAGTTCAACTTTTCCGAGCCATCTAGAGAAGAAATCCAAGATGTGAGATTTTCTACAAGGAATGCCTCCATTTTTGTGAGAAAAGGTGATGAAATGAATAAGTTCCAAGGATGGGGCTTTTATAGGAGGGTGAAACACTATTCAAGGGACACGTGTCAAAATTCTGAGGGTCGCGGGGAGGTGGCCGGCCGGCCACCTATTCTAGTAGGCCGGCCACCTTTGATTCAAAACATGGCCGGCCGCCACCCCCTAGTCTCTAGCTGCAAAATGTGTTCGGCCCTGCATCAGTCCTGTTTTGCCCTCCGAACGAAGTTTGAGGCATTTCTGGCATCGGGAACGTCGAAGGCCTCCTTTCTCTCAGTTCGGGTACGTTCCATCATCCAGATCGTCCGTCCGAAGTACTTTGTTGTGTTTTTGCTTATCGAGTTGTTGTTTTGTTTATCGAGTTGTAAGTTTTGTCGAGCTGTCGCATTATGTATTGCTACCTTTTGTTTACACAATTTTGTCGAGTCTTGTTTATTGAGTCGTTAACATTGTTGTACTTTGCTTATCGAGTTGTAAACTTGCTAAGATTCTGTTATTTCTTAGTGAGTCGGTTTGTTTTAATTTGTTGCGTCGGTTCATTGCCTGACCCGGTGAATATACAAAGCACATTTCCATTCAATTCCATTTTTGTGCAAAGTGATGCGATGCGATGCTAAGAATTTCAAATACAAACATCTTTTCAAAAGCTGTTTCATTCCATCATGTTTTACAACAAATAAAGGTACAAGTTTTACAGAAAAGAAAACTGCCTAACACAATGTGCAAAGTGCTACAAACTACTAGCTAAAAAGTAAAATAAAGCAGGAAATAACATCAGTATCCTCGGGAACGGGAAGGAGGAGGCCCTCTCATCCTCTTCTGTGGGATAACCTCTGCACCATCATCACCATCCGGATCAGAGCTGTCATCCTCCGGATCCCCCTCAGCCTCGCCTCCGCTCCCGGAACCAAGACCGGAGCCTCCCTCCCCAGGAGATGTCTCTGACACACGGTCTGCGACCTCCTCCTCCTCATCCTCGACAATGGGTGCCCTGCGTCTGCGCGACGACCCTGCTCCTCGAGCTCCTCGGTAAGGCCTGGATGGCCCAGCTCCTCGCGGCCCAGTACCTCGAGTAGGTCTAGCACCTCGGCCTCTCTGAGAAGGCCCTGCTGGCCTGGCCCGCGACGGAGCATACACAGGAGGCATCTGAAAATGAAAAGTGCAATACATCAGTTCAAACATAAAAAAGCAGGTACAAGTACAGTATGTGAGTGGGGTGTGTGCCAGATGTGTTCTACACAGCCTATCAGTGCAGCAGAATGCTCAAAACCAGCATGTTAACAGAAATATGATAAATGCAAGAGAGATGAAGGGTACCTGGAAGCCCATGATGGACATCTGTGCCTCTCTACGCAGGACCATCCCCTCAAGTGAGGCCACCACCCGAGCATCTGGTCTATGTACTCCCGAGGTGGCTGCAGACACAAGCTCAACTCATCAATAAATAAGCAACTGCCAAAATGTCTGTGTGATAAATGAAAAATGGTAGAACATACCGGTGGTGAGTCAGGATCACTGACATATCTGTGACCAGGCATCGGAGGCTCCATAGGGATCGGAATCGGAGAAGTAGTCCCGTACTGCCAACTCGTCAACTCAGTCGGCATATCTGGCCATCCAGGATGATCGAGAGTCGGAGGGATCGGAGGAATCGAACTGCCTCTACCTCTAGATGCACCAGCCCTGCTAGAAGAGGGGATGTCTGCAGCACGGGCACGACTCGAAGATGGTGCGCCAGTGGGCCTCAGTGGTGGAGCTCGTACTCCCGTCAAGGGGGACATCAGATATATGCGGCGATAGGTGGCGTAGTTCCCCTCAATGAGATGTAATAAAGCATCAGAGCCCTGCATGTCCCTAGTGACCTCCTCAGCAGATAGCCTGTCGGCAGTCCGCATAGTGGGTGGAGGCACAGCAGGGGGGTCCTGAGAATTATACCCCCATACCTGACGCTGAAAGCGTTCCCCCAGGAACCAAGCCCTGCCGACTGGTCCCTCAAGCAGGAACCTATACTGGGAACTAGTCGACCCTCCGGGGTGCTGATTCTCGAGATCGTCGCCAAAGATTGCCCAGGGCTGCCAGGTGATCTGCGGATAACCAGTGTACAAATCAATCAGAAATCAAGGAATACAAAGCAGATCAAAGATGAAAATGAAAAGGACTGAGAGTTCTGAAATACCTCTGTCGCCCTCACAGTGTCGAAGTACTGTCGCAGAGAAAAGAGAGTCTCCCGAGGCCTCGATAGGTGCTCGCCCTCAAACATCAATGAAAACGGGGTCATAGGAGGTCCTGCCACCTCCATCTCCGGGGCTAAGGTGGGGAAATATGCATATACCCATAGCTGAGAAAAGCAGTGCGGAATGTGAATACAAAGTGCTAAAGGCAGAATACAGAATGCAAAGTGCGCCGTGTGTGCAATGAACAAGTAATGAGGAGCAAAATGTAAATCAAGAGGACAGAATGTACCTCCCAGGCTCTCCAGTAGCCGCCGAGTAAGTCCCCCCGCCCACGAGAGACTGCACTCATGTAACAATAAAGGGTAGCCAGGCCAGCGCCGCCCCAATCATACTGAACGACCTGTGATAGGTCTACCAGAGCACTCAGTAGATACAATCCGACCATGTTCCCTCTATCGGCAAACAGAGTGGTGCCAAAGAGGAACATGAGGAAACCACGGGCATACTGCTCGACCTCCTCGGGAGACTCAGGCTCCATCTGTGGCCGCCGGAAATGGGAAGAGAACCAAGTATACCGAACCCTCCCGGTACCTCTGTCTACGGGTGGGCGAGCCCCCAATAGATAAATCCAAGCAGCCTCCCACTCACTCATATCCTCGTCGTAGGGAATGGGTCCACCGCCTACGTCTAGGCCGGTGAGTACAGCGAAGTCCAGTGGGTCATAGTCATATCTCCGGTGGCAGAGAAATGGAAAGAATTGGTGGTGTCCCACCATCTCTCCGCCAGAGCGGCAAACAATGTCCTACTGATAAGACAATGAGATAACCCTCTGCAGAATGGTCCGAATCCTGCAAAGTCAACCAAGTCCCGGACAGCTTCCGGAAGCTCAGCATACCACTCCCTCGCGGCAGTGGAGCCATATCCTCGTACTGTGCGAGAGCCAGCCTGCATTTAGAGTGAATGCGTGTATCAGAAAATGAGCTGTGTGCAAATAAAGTGAAATCTGGGCTGTGTGTTCAGTAAATCAGAGTTTGGGACTGTGTGTTCTACTCTTAATCAGTGGGCTGTGTGTTCACGTTAAATCTGGGCTGTGTGTTCAGTAAATCAGAGTTTGGGACTGTGTGTTTCTACTCTTAATCAGTTGGCTGTGTGTTCACTTAAATCAGACTGTGTGTTCTACTACTCTTAATCAGTGGGCTGTGTGTTCACGTCAAATCTGGGCTGTGTGTTCAGTAAATCAGAGTTTGGGACTGTGTGTTCTACTCTTAATCAGTGGGCTGTGTGTTCACATTAAATCTGGGCTGTGTGTTCAGTAAATCAGAGTTTGGGACTGTGTGTTCTACTCTTAATCAGTGGGCTGTGTGTTCACGTCAAATCTGGGCTGCGTGTTCAGTAAATCAGAGTTTGGGACTGTGTGTTCTACTCTTAATCAGTGGGCTGCGTGTTCACTTCAAATCTGGGCTGCGTGTTCAGTAAATCTATGTTTTGGGCTGCGTGTTCAAAAATCCTAATCAGTGTGGGCTGTGTGTTCATCATCAACTTGGACTGTGTGTTCAGAAAATCAGAGTTTGGGACTGTATGTTCTACTCGTAGTCAATGTGAGCGTGTGTTCGACAATTCAAGTGTTTTAACTACGTGTTCGAAGTGCAAACAAAGTGCTATGTCGTAAGCTACAACTGTGTGTTTAAGCATGGCAAAGCTACAAAATGCACAAGAATGCGGAAATAAAGTAAAATACCTCTCGCGCATCATGAGAGAGGTGCTGCTCCGGCTCTCGCAGAAGAAGATCCCCTGGTACCCGATCGTTGAAATCGGTGAAATGACGGAAAACGGCTCGCGGAAGCCTATGTACCGCTGGAGCATATCGATCGGGAATGAAAGGCCGGACCCTCGGGGGCAATGCCATAATGTCGAAATCATCTCCGGCACCCGGAAAACCTCCACCGTAAGGGAAATTGCCTGCCATTTCGAGAAATCTGCAAAACGGAGCAAAAATGAGCAAAAATGAGCCAAAATTGGAAAAAGTCAACAAAAGTCAACTCCCGGGAAATAAAAAGTCAACAAAAGTCAACTCCCGAGAAAATATTCCAAATATTGAGACAAACTTACCTCAGGTGGTGAAAATGAGAAGAGAAGCTCCGAAATCAAATTTTAGTCGGCTCAAAGTGCTTAAATCTGAAGGATTTCGCGAAAACAACTTGCGTGGGAGGCCGAGGGGCGCGTATAAAATGCAGATCTGAAAGAGAAAATGGCTTGGGAAGCAAGAGGAGAGAATTTCACACTTGGGGGTGTAATTTCGGAGGCAATGGGCAAGCATATATATAGAAATCCTCAAAATGACCAAAATGCCCCTGCTTTTGGCAGGTGGCCGGCCGGCCACCTTTCCTGGCTGGCCGGCCACTTACTTTTTCCCCCTTGGCCGACAGCCTCTCCTAGGGCAGTGGCCTGGCCGACCATGGTCTCCACCCCCTCCCCTACCTCTCTGCAAATTTTGAGGAAAATCGGAGTTCCCGGGACCTGAAAAAGTTCGAGAAAAGTGCACTTTCTGGCGCGAAATTGCTCCGTTGGAACTTTAGCTGCAATTTCTGACATGTGTCTCGTCATTATTCATCAAAATCAAGGTGTATCCTTTTTGAACATGTTATAACCTCTCCGGGAGGTGAATCAGAGGCCGCGATCGAGTTGTCGTCGCCGAAATGCGCGCTTTCTTGTTTATTATTTCGCAACAAACGGGCACTCTGATTTGCGCTCGTTTTGCATTATTTGGCTCATAATTTGCATTCTCATGAATGTTTTGCATTGTCATGTGTGATTTCTTGGTGTACCATACCTCCATGCTTGAGCATGCGTTGTCACGCATTATCTTTTCTCGCATTGCAACGCGTTCACCCGCCGACACTGTGTGTGTCAAACTTTTGGAATCACATTGAATATATGTTGTTGGCATACTGTTCTTGTTGAATTTCCTTCTTTTGCAGGCGCGATATTGTATGTACGGTTCATTTGAGGCTGGTGCGACCAGACGAATCGCGCAGGTATCGTATCTTCTCCGTGTGAGACGCGACGAGAATTGAATAATTCTCCGCATTCCTAACTGCATGAAATGTAGTTGTTGCTTTGCATTCTTGCTTAAAACTGTTGCATCTATTTGTCAATACTTGCTTCATTACAGCTTGCTGCACTTGCATGATCATTTGGCTCTGTGCATGTCACTTTGCATTTTGCCCCCTCTGCCTGCGGGCACGCCTGCGGGCACATTTCTGTTCATCTTGTATGATTGTCTAAGTCTTCGGCCTTGTCAAAAATGGGTCGTCTCTGGGCTTTGACATTCACTCCCGTCACTTGTGACTTCCGAGTTCTGTCAAAGAGGGGCAACTGTAGACACCCCATTTTTGACCGACCTTAAGACTCAGACGTCACCGATTGAGCGCTCGGTGATGTTGCATACTGTGCTCGTTCAGAAGTCTCAGAGTCGCGGCCGTGCGCCCTGCCTCCGAACTTCCGAATCCTCTTCTGTGCCTTGTCTCGGTTTGCGAACCAGACTCGGTTTCTCTGTTTTCTTTCCTGAGGGAAGGGAGTAGTCCTGTAGACTATTTCTCGGTGGCCGTGGGCTACTTTTCGTGGCCGTAGGCCATTTTGCCCATTTCGGAGCCCGGTTCCCGGTTCTCGGAGCCGTCAGGCCGTGTGCCTCGGTTCGGGACCGCCCAACCGTCTCCGATTCCTCCGGTTCTTGGCAGGTACCTCTGTTTTGTCATAACAGGGCACACTGGGGCCCCTGATGCCCACTTCGTGGCCGTATGCCACTTTCGGTGCTTATAGCCGGTTTTCGGGCCCCGAACCTCGCGGTTTGGCCCCCGAGCATTCATTTCGCATCGGTTTTCTCCGGTTCTTGGCAGGTACCTCTGTTTTATCATTCCGAGGAACACTGGGGCCTCTGATACCCACTTCGCTGCTGAACACCACTTCCGGTGCCTACAGCCCATTTTCGGGACCCCGAACTGCGCGGTTTGGGCCCCGAGCGTTCATTTCTCATTAGTTTTTGTTCAATTTTGGCAGGTACCTCTGTTTCAGCACCAGGAAGATCACTGGGGGGTGGGAGGCCAGCAATTATCCCAGATAACCAGTTTCGCTCCTCCGGCGCCCGTTTTGCTCACTTCCGGGCTAATGTTGAACACCCTAGGCCCATTTTCTTCCAACCAAAGCTACATATCTGTGATCAGGGGACATGGGAGGACCCTAAAAACTACTGGTCGGCCAGCAATTGTGGATTTCATTTTTGAGCCTCTCCTTCAGCTGCAATGTTGTGGACTCCTGCTTCAGTGTTGCCAATTCCGACCTTGGAACCTTGTTCTACACACTGGGAGGACCCTAAAAAGTGGTGGTCGGCCAGCAATTGTGGATTTCATTTTTGAGCCTCTCCTTCAAGCTCTATGTTGTGACTCCTGCTTCAGTGTTGCCAATTCCAACCTTGGGGCCTTATTCTACACACCTGGGAGGACACCAACACATGGTGGTCGGCCAGCAATTTTGCACTTCATTTTTGGGCCATGGCCGGCCGGCCAGGGTGAGTGGCTGGCCGACCAGGTGGGGTGGCCGGCCGGCCACCTCCCAGAAATTTACCTGGCCGGCCAGCTTTCTGCTTTCCACCCTTTCCAGCTGTCCGGATATTTTTCAAAATATCCCGGGCATCCGGGGGATATTTCGGAGGGAAAGCTTGGGTGCTTTTCCCTCCCTTTTACACTCTTTTCTTGCCTATTTAAAGGGTCCAACTCCTCCTTTGCTAGGGTTGGAACATTTTCTCTTAACACTTCATCTTCCAAAATCTCCATTTTCATAGCCAAAAACTCAAAAACCTTCAAGCTTCCTAGCTAATTCCTTCATCAACCCTAAGCTCTACCATCCCCACTTCCATTACAGCAGCAAGAAAGTGTTCTTCAGAGGCTAATAGCAACAATTTCAAGCCAAGAGGCCACCAAAGTTGGATCTTCAAGGGTAAGCCTCTAAATCCCTTTTTCTAGCAAAGTTTTGAGTCATTTCTTAGCCCTATTTGCTTTTTGTTTTGGACTCCGACCCCTACTGGTTTTGTGCTTATTTTGAGCCCCTCTACAACATTGTAGAAGGGCCCAACCTCATTTGGTGTCTCTATGATATACTTTCTTCAATATCACTCTTTAGGCCATTGTTTTGCATGCTTTGTTTAGCTTTGAGTGATCTGATTTCGAGTATACTATATACTGTGAGTGGGCTTATTTTGAGCCCCTCTTCAACATTGAAGAAGGGCTCAGCCATGTTTGACTTCTCTATCATGCACTTCCTTTGAAATGCTTCCATTTTACCGTAAAATTGCATGATTGTTTTGGCCTATTTGTGATCCGAGTTGGAGCATTCAACATACTGATATTGTGCTTATTTTGAGCCCCTCTTCAACATTTAAGAAGGGCTCAACCTGGTTTTCTTGCTCTACATATCACTTGCTTTGAATTCTTGTCACAATCCCATTTTGCATGCTTTTTTAAGCTCACCATGCTTCGGATTTCAGCCTTCATCAGGCCTAGACAGAGACTTATTTTTTCCTATTCTTCATGTTTTGTTAAGGGCCTTAGGCCATTTGATGACTGGTTTTGGTACCTCATGTTGTATCCTCCATATTTTCCGTAAAATTGCATGCTTTGTTAGGCTTGCTTAGCTTCTGATTTGAGCCTTCATCAGGCTTAGAAAGTGTCTTGAAATGACTCATTCTTCATGTTTTGTTAAGGGTCCAAAGTTGTTTGGTGATTGCTTATGGTACCTCATGTTGTAGCCCCTTATTGGCTCATTTTTGCATGCTATGTTAAGCATATCTACATACTGAATTGGAGGATGTCATCTACTGTAAATGTGCATATTTTTGGTCCCTCTTTAATTTTGTAGAACTGATTTTTCTGGTTTGAGCATTGTATATACTACTTGCTTTGTAATTCCCCTCTTTTTCCCCCTTTTTGCATGCTAAGTTTGCCATACTTGTGGTTGTTGTTTAGCCTTGCTTTGTACTGAAAAAATGCCATATTTGGGGCTGCCTTGCTACTGGTTTGCATTTCATGATCATGTTGTGCATGTTTAGCATAGCCGTAGGCCATTTCGGGTACGTAAAATCACATTTCGGGATGATTTCATGCATTGGTTGTCATTTCGTATCATTTCGGGGCGTTTTCCCTTTCATTTAGGTGCTGAAATTTGGTTTGCATGCTTGCATATCATTTCCCGTGCTATTTCATGCCTTCGGCCATGCCTCGGTTTGCGTGCCCGTGGGCACGCACTTCGAGGCACCTCTGTTTTACGCGACGGCATCTGATGTGAGTGTGGCTGAGGTTCATTCATGTTAGTATAAGCCCAATTTGCATTTCACATCATTGCCTCGGTTTGCGTGCTCGTGGGCACGCATTTCGAGGCACTTCGGTTTTATCCGATTTGCATTTCACATCATTACCTCGGTGTGCGTGCCTGTGGGCACGCATTTCGAGGCACTTTGGTTTTATCCGATTTGCATTTCACATCATTGCCTCGGTTTGCGTGCCTGTGGGCACGCATTTCGAGGCACTTCAATTTTATCCGATTTGCATTTCACATCATCGCCTCGGTTTGCGTGCCCGCGTGCACGCTTTTCGAGGCGTCTCATTTTCATCTCATTTTCATCTCATTTTCACAGCATAGTGCATACCAGGTTGTATCTTAGATCGCATTCATATATTTTCTCGGTTTGCGTGCCCGTGTGCACGCATTTCGAGACATCTCATTTTCATCAGCATTGTGCATACTAGAACTGTATATTAGTTGCATTTCATGCATATCATGCATATTGCATCGTGTTCGGGATAGGAGTTAGCCCGGGCACGGGAATAAGGCACGTTTCGTACTCCGAGTGACGGAACGGGTCTCAATTCCCCAGTCACCGACACTCCGGATTACCCATGATGGAGTTAGGTTTTTGTTGTAGCACTCATGTGCATTCATTCTATATTGAGTTGTGCAATCCGATTCCTCGGCCATCATGCATCGTATGCGTGATTGGTGGCACGAGATCGAGGCATGCATATATTTGTGAAATACATTGCTATGCCCTTTTCCTGCTCTCTGTTGCAGCAAGATATGGAGAATCAGTAACTTTTCAGAGTCGGGCACGCATTTCAAGAAACACTGCGAACAGAGGCTAAATTGGGCATCCCAGTGGATTTCCGCGCGAGGCAACCCAGCATACATCACTCCATTATCCGAAACGAAGCAAGGCAGCCCCTGGCTTGCAAGCCAATTTTAAAGCTTTCTTAGTTTAAATTGTTAATTAATTAGAAATCTGTATTATTTCGGACTGTATATTTATTCGGACCCTCTGTGTGAGGGCATAATTGTAATAAGGGTGTGTGAGTGCGATGTATGTCTTCCAACCTCCATTTCTTTCTCCCTTTTATTTACCCGCTTACGATGGTTAGATATAGGGCATATTTCAATTAGCATACAGTATGACAGCATGTTTTGCATCATTCATCTGTTTTGCACGCACCGGGCTCGGCGCATCATACAAACTGCATTTGTATTTCAATTCCAAATTGAATACGTGTTAGTTGTAGCATTTCACATACCATGTTTAGAATAGCCGAGCCTGCTATAGTTGCATCTTTGCATGTGTTGCATTAGGCATTTCTGTATATTTAAGATCATGCATTGATTTCTAATGAGTTTTTGTTTTGGCTTGGAGTACTCGGTGAGTTTTATGCTTTAGCATCCTTGCATGCGTGTGAGTGTTGCCATGATAGCATGCTTGCCATGAGGCTATGTGCTTATGTGATATAACTGCCTTGAATGCCTGTGGGTGGAGGTTGAGTTATTTGAATTGGGACAATGCGTCAAATGTTTGTTTTAAGCCCACTAGATAGTGGCAAAATCATGTTTTCTAAGCCCACCGGAGGGTGGCAAATCCGCGTCTTAGCCTACCTGCGGGTAGCACCATCAAACCATTTTCAAACAAACAAACATGAAATGTTTTGTTCCAATTCAGGCGACTCAGTCTATACTTGTTTGCTGCGAGCATCACATAGTAACCTAGGCTAATAACCGGAATAAGAACTCACAATGTTTTCAAAATAAGATATCATGGTTAGTAGAGGCCGGTCTTTGACCGGGCGAGCGGGGTGCTCACGAAGTGACCTTCCCCAATCGTACCCAAGTTCCCGAGCCGAGGCAACTTTGGTGATGACGGACACGTGGCCTTTGGCACCGAGTCAGGGTTTCCTAAATTTCCCATTAAAAAATATTTATGTGGCGACTCTGTATCTGGCGAAGCAGTCCATGTTTGGCACTTCTTTCAAAAAATCTGTTTTCAAAACGATTTGCCGGATTTGGACTCTTTGGTTCAAGATTAAGAACCGTGACATTTGAGTCCTTGAACTGTAGTGACCCCAATATGAACAGAACGGGACCTAACCCTCTCGGGGCGTTCGGGACGTCTACATGGGCAAACAAGATGAATCCCGGGTGAGAATTCAGCAACAAAATCGGCCAATGTCTGGGCCTTTATGGCAATGCGTAGCTGGAACTTGTTGTCAAACTGCCCCAATTCGACCGCCCACTTGAGAATTCGACCGGAGAAGTCCGCCCGCTCAAACAAAGCTTTGAGGGGGGAACTCAGTCAAAACAATGATTGTATGAGCATGCAAATAGTGTGCCAACTTCCTGGAGGCCATTATCAATGCCAATGCAAGTTTTTCCAGCGGTAAGTATCTTGACTCTGCCGGTAGCAAGGTTTTGCTTACGTAGAAGATAGGGAGGTGCTTGATTCCTTCCGACTGGACAAGCACCGCACTAACTGCATGCTGAGAAACGGCCAGATAAAGGTACATGTCTTTGCCAGGCTTCGGTGTTACCAAAAGTGGTGCTGAAGACAGATACTCCTTGAGTACGGCCAAAGCCCGGTCACATTCTTTATCCCATGAGAACTTTGATTTCAAAGCTTGAAAGAAAGGGCAGCAGCGATCTGATGACCGACTTATGAATCGGTTAAGCGCGGCGCCCATTCCGGCCAGATGCTGCACATTCTTAGCCGAGCTCGGCTTCTTTAATTCTTGTATGGTTCTGATTTGTGTGGGGTCTGCCTCGATGCCTCGGTTTATGACTAGGAAGCCTAAGAATTTTCCAGATCCCACGCCAAAGGCACACTTAGACGCATTCAGGCGTAGCTTGTGTCGTTTGAGAATGGCGAACATCTCGGCTAAGTCAGACAAGTGGTTTGCTTGATGTCGGCTTTTGACCACCATATCATCAATATAAGCCTCCATTGTCCGGCCTAGCAGAGGAGCGAACATCTTGGTCACCATCCTTTGGAAAGTTGCCTCAGCGTTCTTCAGACCAAAAGGCATGACTCGGTAGCAGAAGAGTCCCATTGGAGTAGCAGAAGAGTCCCATTGGAGTAGTGAAAGAGGTGATCTCGCGGTCGGGGCCATGCATGGCAATCTGATGATAGCCGTGGTAGGCATCCAAAAAACTGAGCCTGTTATGTCTGACCGTTAGATCGACAAGCTGGTCTATTCTGGGTAGGGAAAAGCTGTCTTTAGGGCAAGCTCGGTGGATGGTCTTGTAGTCGACGCAAACTCGCCACTTTCCATTCTTCTTAGGTACAACGACCGTGTTTGAAATCCACCAAGGGTAGTGCACTTCCTGAATAGCTCATGCCTCAAGCAGGTTCTTCACCTCTTCTGCAACTACCTCGGCATGGTGTAGCACCGATCTCCTCGTTCTCTGAATGACCAGCTTTGCCCCGGGGAAAACATTGAGGTGATGACAAATAAAACTCAGATGGATGCCGGGCATGTCGTAAGGCGACCATGCGAAGACTTCAATATTTGCCATCAGAAATTCAACCATCTCGGTCCTTTCTCGGGCGGTAAGGCTTGATCCGAGCAAGAAGAACTTGTTCGGCCTCTCCGTGTCAATCCGAACTTCCATCAATTCTTCAACGGCCTTGTCCTCAGCCTTGGTGCCCACGTCGTCAAGGACTCCCCGGTCTTCTGGTCCTTCGATCATTTGGACGAAGCCTTTGGCAGCTCGGCTCCCGTTCACTGCCACAAAGCATTACTTCGACATGACCTGATCGCCCCAAACTTCCTCAATTGTCCCCATAGCCGAGGGAAATCTCATCACCTGATGGTAGGTCGACGCTACGGCTTGCATAGCGTGAAGCCATCCCCTTCCAAGGATCAGGTTATACGTAGACGGCACTTGTAATACCCAGAACTCCACTTGCTTGACCACGGATCCCGCTTTGACCGGCAGAATAATTTTTCCCAAAGGCCATTCCGGTTGCGAGTTGAAACCAACCAGTGGCGAAGTTGCCAGAGCCAAGTCTGTATCTCGGAGTTTGAGCTGTTTGAACGCGTCGTAATACGTGATCTCGACCGAGTTTCCCTGGTCGATCAAGATGCGCTTGACATCGAATTCCTTGACGTGGAGTGTGACCACTAAGGCATCGTTGTGTGGCGTTTGAATGCGCTCTAAGTCCCTTGTAGAGAAACTGATCACGTCTTTCTCTTCGGTCTTCCCCCTCTTGATCGCGGGCTGGACCGACAAAACTTCCCTCATATGTTCTGCCTTCTTGATCATACCTCGGAGCTCGCATACACGCGTCGGTTCCACTATGTCGTGGATGACATTAACAACTCCTTGTAGGGGCGCCTCCAGGTCATCCAGTCCACGCGGGTCAACCGGGGCTTGATGTACGGCCTTCACACCCCCATCAATGTAGAGGTCCAAGTGTCCGGCTGCGACTAGCTCCTCCAGGTGTTGCTTCAGAGGCAAACAGTCCTCTGTTCGGTGTCCACGCTCCTGGTGGAATGTGCAGCGGTACCGTGGATTGAAGCCTTTTTGCGCATCGCCTAACTTAGTAGGAAACCGGACGTAATCCTCGTCACGGATTTTGCTAAGTATGCGATAGATTGGAATCTTAAAGACCATGGTGATGCTTGTCCGAGCCTTCAATATTCTATTTGCATCAGCTACGTCGCTGCGAGGGTACTCATCTCGTTCGTTCTGCCGACCCTTACCCTGGTTTCGACGATTTGAACTTCGGTCAGATTCCTCGACGCGATCATTTGATCGGTTAGTCTCCTGTCCGACCGCGTGCACCTTGCTAGCCGACCTCTTGTCTGTTGCTACCGGAGTTGCCTTTGCGGTAGATACTGCCACATCATCTTCTACTCGGATGTGCTCATTGATGCACTGCATGAGTTGGCCCATAGATGTCGGCTGGTGCATGGTAAGCGAGTCCCGCAGTCTATGTCCGACCGAGAGACCACGCTTATATTGTGTGATTGCCAGGTTGACCGGGCAATCCAAGATCTCATTGAAGGTTTCCCAGTATCTGGAGTTGTATGCCTTGAGTGTGTCGCTCGGCTCCATCTTGACACTAAGAAGGTGGCCAACTTCCTTTGGCGTTCTGGTGTTGGTTTTGAAACGCGTCACAAAAGCCTCCGCTAACTGCTGCCACCTTTCGATGCTCCCCTCCGGCAGCCTCTCAAACCATTTCAAGCCCAGCTCGCCCAAACTCGATGGAAAGATTAGGCACATAAGAGCGTCATTTCACCTATGTCCGGCCATGACCTGTCGGAAGTGGCTCACATGCATGTATGGATCGGTTTTTCCGTCGTAGAGCGTGAACTTTGGCTGGTGAAAGCCCGCGGGAAGCAGTGTTGTTTCTATTTCCAGGGAGAAAGGAGTGGCACTCAATCTTGCCAAATCCGTGTCTGGAGGAGGAGGCATAACAAGGCGGGATGGAGGCATTACGACCTCTTCACTGGTGCGACCAGCATAGGATAACCGCTGGAACGCAGGCACCCTCTGAGTCTCCCGCCGGCGAGCCCGCTCCTCCAAGACTGCCCGCAAATCCTCCGATCGAGTGGAGTAGGAGTACTTTGACGTCGTCGCCGGACGTGAGGGTTGGTAAGTGCTATCTTGCGCGCTAGACTTCTCTACGGGCACGTCGGAATCTCCAACCTTGTAATTTCTGGTGATTGAGAGGGACTGAGTGTGCCGCTGGCTCTGACTGCTTGAACGGCGGGGTTGGGTGCGCTCACTGTGGTCTACCACTCCAGCTACACCCTTCCCTTTGACATGCCACTTAAGATCCTTTATCTCCGCTGCCATTCTCCGGATGACGGCGTCTTGGTCCCTTAGCTTGTGTTCCAGACGCCTGGCGTGCGATTCTTTCCGCCGCCAGTGACCATATGGACTCCGAGAATGACCAAAGCTTCTTCTGCGCTTATCCTGCGCGTCTCTTGAATGTCCTTCTCAGGAAATCTCCAGGTCCGCCATGGAAGGAATGGCGGGGAGTCCGTCTCTCCGTCTAGCTAACTTCGGGGTAACTCCGTCGATGGCGGACAACGGTATCTCGTCGTTGTTTGCCATGGAAGGCGATCAGATGAGCTTGGAAGACAAGGTTTTATCTATCAAGTTCCCACAGACGGCGCCAATTATACGGGGAGCAAATATTCCGGCGAAGCCCGTACTCCTTTCTACCAAGCTCCTTGTCTATCTGATCGTCCTGCGAACACAACGGCGGTGAGCTACCTGGCGGTGTATGGCCGGAAAACTCCTCCGACGGTTAAGTTAGCACACACTCAGGGATAGAGAGGGAGAGGAGAGAGTTCAGTGTTTAAGTGTATCCCACCAAATGATCATCTGTCCTAGCATGGGGGCGCAACCATGCTTATATACCTTCTGCACCCCAAATCTACTCCCATTAGTCTCTCGGCACGTGGTGCTGCTATCCCATCTGTCAGCACAAATCCAGCAATCACCACCTAACCAAATTGTCAGGATATCTTGGTGAAGCCCGGTAGACCGGTGGAATCACCTTGGCCTCACACGGCCATGCTGCGCCGCATGCCCGAATGCTCACTAGCCGAGCTCCATACCAACCGGGGTCAGTCGCTTTTCGGCAGAGCCGAGCTCGCAATAAGCCACGCGGGTAAAACAAAAGCTTTCCTGCCGAGCTACAGACGCGAAACCTTACTGTTGAGCTAAAGGCACAAGCCTTCTAGCTGAGCAACGCAAGTAGCATGGTTCCCACCTGTGCAAGCTCAAGTAGCTCGGTCTTAAGCTTTAGCCGAGCAGCCCCATCTCCGGGCAAGCCCAAAGCCATCCTGGCCCAAATGCATTAGGCCTTCAACTTGCCCGGCCCTTATCATGGCCCATTTCTAGCTCATAAAATCTCCCTCTCAAACATCATGCTAGAAAAAAAAACTAGAAGAATAGAAATACATAAAATAAAACAGCAACAAAAGAAAGCAAACCAAAGCTTGCACTAGACAGTCTCCTTAAAATAGATTCGCTGCCTCACCGGTTGGGTGCTGGAGGTTTCTTCGATATCTGTCTTCCAGGATACGATGGTTGAACTAGCTACAACAAAAGCACCAACTGCGTAGCCTTGGCGAAGAAAATTAAGGTAGTACTCTCTCACTAGGAAGAAAAACTTGGAGGAAAATTTTTTGAACACACAAAGATAGCAAAATTTTCTTGTATTCAAGAATGAAGGAGAAGGTCTCCTTTTTTACACATGAAGGGAGAGAGGAAAATGCTCTTGCAACAAATGCAAGAGATTTTAATTTTACAAAACTCCCAATTGATGGCAAGACTTGATTTTGCAAAACTCTCAATTGATGACTTTAATCCATCATCATTATAGAGGAGTTACACCCATTTTATACACATGTAATGTGTATAATTCTGCAGTCATCTTTTCCAACACCTCTTTCATGAGGCCAACTTAATGAGTCAATTTCTCATTCAAATGTTAATGGTTTTTGGTCAATCTTTGTATGGTGTAAAGATTTCATTACAAAGAATTTAAACCCACTTTAATCCACCTCAATTGAGGACTGACACCCACTTTAATATTGCATTAAAGTCACAAAAAAATCATTATTTTCCCAACAGAGGAGAGAAGAGAAAGGTAGGCGAGATGTGAGAGTGTGAGAGAGAGAGAGAGAGAGAGAGAGAGAGAAGGCCTAAATGAGAGAAAGAGAGAGAAATAGCTGGGTAGAGAGAGAAAGGAGGATCAAAAAATGAATTCAACATGTGAGAATGAGATTTTTTTATATATATATTTTAAACATAATCTACGGGCGGGTTGTAGATTTGCATGGGTAGGGTCGGATCTGACCCGAACCTGATTTTGTGTGGAAAAATAGACCCGCATCCTCCCTATTTATGCATACGGGTAGGGTCGGTTTGGGCGGTTGAATAAACCGTTGCCCACCCCTAACTTAAAAGTATTTTTTCATCGTACTTTGGTCCTTTATATTTTTATTTTTTTTGAATTTAATCTCAAAACAAAATACCTTCTAATTTTAATGATAAAATACCACTTTGGTAACTATGTTGCATAAAAATAAATTATTTAAAAATTTAGTTGAGTTTTGAAAACTTGTTTTCTGATTTTTATTTTTTGTAATTAGAAAAAAAGTTTGACAAAAATAAATATTAAAAAATATATTTTTAAAATTTTAAAAAAATTTATACCTTGAGAAAGAAAATAATGTGAAAATAATTAGCCTTTTTTTTTTTTTTTCATTTTGCTGCCAAACTATATAAAAACTCAACCAAATAAAGAGGTGTCTAAATGCATACAAATGATGGTCATGGTATAGGGTAAGACGATGAATAAGAGGGATAGAGGTAGAGAGATGGTGAAGGTTGGGGTAAGGAGAAGACTAAAGGAGCCGTGGAAGTTTGGGAGTAAATTTGAACACTAAAAGCTAAAATGAGAGAAAAAAAAAAATTTAAAAATTCTAAGGGCCAAAGTGAGTAAATGTGAAAATTAAAAGGGCCAAAATGTAATATATCTATTTTGTCTAGTAGTGTCACGTGGCTATCAAAATGACATTTTATATTCAAAATTGAATGGAAGTTAGTTTTGAAAAGGAAAAATTATTTATAAGTCTTATTTAATGTGAAATCCTATAAATATTCTTTTAGAATTTGAAATCCTATTTAATTAGGAATGTGTTCTATAAGGTCCTATGAGTTGTAAATGAATGATAGTAGTGTACTATTATACTTCTAATTTGTTTCCATATTGTACCTTATTTTCTCATTCATCATATCACGTTTGGGAAGGTTTTTAGGAAAGACAAGTCTACAAGCAACGACGTGCGAGTTTTTTTCGCCTTCATCGCGGGATTCCAATACATTTTCAAAATATTTCTTAAATGGATGTGGATATGGTCGATGATATGATGAAGTTTGAGGAATGTGTGTTGATTCCTTTAACAGATTTCGACTTCAATTGCCTGAGGGGAAGATGTATGTTTTTTTGTTTTTTGTTGAAGTGTGTTGCTGTTTGTTGAAGTGTAGATTGTTCATCTTTAATAGGGCATTGACAATCTATCACACTCATTGATAGGCACACTTTGGCCAATGTTCTGATTGAATGTGTGTATTTGACATTGTGATAGTTGATGTGTTTTGATATGTTCGATGTGTGGGGTGGTGTGTACGGGTTTAAGGGTTTGGGTTGGTGTCACGACCCAAACCCGCCCCTCAATTCACAAATCTTTAGCTAGATTTCAAGTCAATGTCACGACCCAAACCCGCCCCTATAGGTTTAGCATCGTAACCGGCCAGTAATCCTGGGATTACCGAAGGCCTCTGAGACAAATTAACATAATATTAGGGGCTAGCGGAAGCAAATAACAAATATACAACGTCCATTGAGCTGTGTAGACATATATGAGACAGAAAAATTTTAAACTTTTATATACACCTATACACATTACCTTTAAGTCGTCATATATATATATATATACAGATTAGACTAAAAGGGACTTAACCCTATTTACAAAATACACAAGACTTGTTCAACCAAATACGAAAACAAAACTTAAACTTTAAATCACATAGCGATAATCACTTGACATATCCGGAACCTCCACGGGAGGCACATAGGATGGCTGACAAAACAGATTTTAGGCAGATGCCTCTAAGCCTGGTCACGCACCTGATCACCTACATACATAATTAATACAGTGAGCTAAAGCTCAGTGAATAATAACAGAGTAAAGGGTTTTAATGAATGAGTCCGTACAGATTTAGAATTCATAATTCAGTTTCGTATCAAATTCATAATTTGTCCAGATCATATACAGAAATCATAAGTCATGCTTAAGTTTACGTAATACATCCATTAGCATTAACAGAACAGAACAGAACAGAACAGAACGTATACACGTGAGGTTACGAATAACCAGTTCCATAAAGGAACCTCCGGATCCAAGTAACAGAATAGAAGCTGAGCCCCCATGACGGGGCCTCCGGTACGGGTAACAGAGTGCTGACAGATTAAGTTCCATAAAGGAACCTCCGATACCGGGTAATAGCTAACAGATATCACATGATGCTAAGGATGTCACGAATAGATATCAGAAATTGGACAATCATTCATTGTACAGAACATATCATTTCAGAAAACAGATCTCATTTTGTCACACAGAAAATAAGTACAGTTGAACATAACTTTACTAAGTTATTACTCACAGATGGCTGCAGAAGCAAATCAGATGGACTGGACATAACAGATAAATCGGGTAGACAATAGCGCGTGACCTACACAAGCACATAATATATACACATTGAAATATAATATTACTCCCTTGATCAAACTTGACTTTTCTAGTCTTTTTCCGTCTAAATAGTCCGAAGTTCTACTACGCTTATTCTTTCTCATTCAAATAAACCGGGTTCTTATTTCACATATTCTTTCATTACTAAGCCCTTCTTTTCCAAATAGATTGATCTTTTACTTGGCTTCTTAAACAATTACCACTTGATTAATGATTCATTCCTTAACTAACTAATCTATGTTGATTGGTAGCTTATTAATCTTTATTGAATCACAAATCATGTCTAGAGTGCTTTGGAAAGAGATGAGGATAAAAATATGAACTAAATGCAACTTTCCAAAATATGCTGAAAATGGGTCTCCGCTCGAGCGCCACTTTGGTCACTCGAGCGGACTGTAAAATTTAAAAACTTTTGGGAGCTCGATTTCCACGCTCGAGCGAGAGGACAACGTAAATTCTGAAAATTCTAGAATTGCAATTTAAATTCAATTTTGGTAATCAAAGCCTCAAAACATATATTTTTGGTACACAAAAATGGAGAACCACTGTATGATTTAGTAAACACTTCCAATTAGAAAACATTAATTCAAAATCATGTTCCAATTGCCCAAATTTAGTTTTAATTTATCTTATTAATATCAACTCACAATTCTAAGATATAAATTAGGCTTTCCAATTCTTGAAATTGCATGATGCATGTGTGATTGAAACTCAATTTCATATAAGACAAATAAATTCAAACCCAAAATGGTTATTTTCAAATTAACTTCTATGATTTTGAATCTAATTCAATTCCTACACCATTTTACTAATTCCTTTTAATGTACATAAAATTGAAGTTATAGGACCCTTAGGAAAATATTTGCATGTATGACATTAAGATTAAAACTAATTAATTTTCTATATTCAAAATTAAATCAATGTTTAATTTTCCATAAACTTGATTTTTCTTATAAATTTTTTTTCCTTCTTCTCTTTAAAATATGAAATTGTTTACCTTAAATTCCTCAAAATCCATAATGCATGTATAAAACACTTATCAAAAATCCAACTACTTCTACGTTATCAAGCTCAAATTATAATTTGACTTCTTAATTAATATCAAAACTCAATCCTAAACTCATAAGCTTTAAAATATGGATTAAAGTTCTAAAATCTTGAAAATCCACAATGCATGTATGAAATTTCATTTCAAAATTAAGCCAACTCTAGATTGTCAAATTTTAAATCATAATTTATTTCTTGATTTATCCAAATTTAGATTTAATTAATTTTCTTCATATCTATTCCAAATTTAAACTTATAAGTCTTTAACACATAAATTAAAGTCTAAAACATTGAAATTCCAACATGCATGTAAGGATGAGATTCAACTTCATGAAGAATAACAAGAATCATGCTCAACTAATTACTTTCTAAATTTATTTCCATAATCTTTACACTAAACCCAATTTTTCATCATCTTCTTGCTAATTCCTCTTTCTTTTTTTTTTTTTACAAGATATTGATTCCAATTACCTCATTAATTTCAAGTATAATGTAAGGATTCTACACAAATTAAACATGAATGCCATACCTTGAATTTTCTAGTTCTTCTTCTTCCTCAATAACTTGAGCTTCTCTTTTCATTTTTTTTTTCTTCTCCTCTTTGTTTCTTTGCTCTAGCAAAACCCTCTCTCTCTCTCTCTCTCTCTCTCTCTCGGTTTTGACCTCAATCCCTCCAAGAGTGCTCCAGCACAAAGGAAACAAATATACACACATCTGCACTTGATGCTATCACATGCACACGTGCACATCACCTAAGGCTCCCAACACAACACTCTCACATGCACACACAAACAGATTTCTTTGTACACCCACTTTTTTTTTTCCAGTACACCCACACCCACATGCACTCTCAAATTTTTAAGCCATTATACTATTTAATTTATGATTAAGATTAATTTAATTGAGCAACACTTAGCCTTAATGAATCTTGATTGACACAAAATTAGCTAATTATAACTAATCTCAAATCCCACATAATTTAATTAGTCTAATTTGACTTCTTTTAGAACCCAATTAATTATATTTAAATTTATCATTCTAAATCAGATTTTTAATCAAACTCTCAAAAGGCTCCAAATATTAAATTAAACTTATTTTCATTCTCAATCTTGGTTTTTCACATCATTAAGGCATTCAATTTCTAATCAGACTTCAAATTTCCGTCAATAAATTACATATCCAAGATGAACACCCCATAAATAAATTTAATTCGTAATAATTACAATTCTCAATCTTCATAATTTAATTAACTTGATTAACTCCAATTAGGATCTAATTAATCGAATCTCAATTTTACTAAACTGAAACGAATATTTAATTAAACTCCCAAATGGGTCCAATGCTCAAAATTTAAATAATTCAAATCACTATTTGCACTTTCTTGAGCCATTTAGGCTTTCAATTTCTAATTCCAAAATAAATCCTCGATAGAACCATATATATGAATCAATCTCCATAATTTTCGTGAATCCCAGGTTAAATTATAATACTTGGTAATTAAATTTCAAATCGTCTTAATTAATTAAGTACTAATCATTATACGTAGTGGGGTCGTTACAGTCACTTCCTTTCAAATCATCTTTTTCTAGTGTTGATCTTCAATCTCTCTCTCTCTCTCTCTCTCTCTCTCTCTCTACGTTTTGTCTTCAAGAATGAAAATGTTGAAGTGTCTAGAATGTTAACCTATATAGGCTTGATTAACTTGGTTTAATTAAGCTTGGTTAGACTTAGTTAATTCTAATCAATTTATTCTAATTAATTGATACCGAATCAAATTCTAATTAAACTTACCATAAAGTTTTAAAAATTCTAAAGAACACGTAAACCTAGTCAATTCGTATTCGAATGCTGATAAGGCCTTAAAATTCCATATCAAAGTAGAAATTCAGACATATATTCCTATAATAGATAGATATAAATTCAAGTAACATGCAAAACACGTAATTAACACATAATTCCACTTATAGCACATAATTAATATTCTTAAGTACAGATTAAGGGCTAATTATGGATCAGGGTTGTTATAGTTGGGGTATTTGGTTTTGGTTATTAATTGGATGTCGAATGTGAACCACGTCGTATGATGATAATTGTACATTGGGACCTGGATGATCGTGTTACGATGCATGTTAAATTTAGTATATAACGTTATTCACATACACTATGCAGTAGATGACATTTGTGTGTTTGTTCGGTTGCATATGTGTTTGAATGTGTATCGTGTCTTTGTTGTAATCAGTATACATGTCATAGTACGTTGCGCAAAATTATTAGGGATTTGGATTTATAATTGAATGTGGATTGAATCCCATCGCTCGATATTGAAGTTATGTTGGGTTGGGGGTGATGGTGGTTCAATACATGAGTTGGGTTGAGATGTTACATGTTATATTTAGGAGGTTACATTATTCATAATTTAACGATGGAGTATTGGAATGTCACGTTGGGTTTAGGATGAGGAGTATATGGGAATGTCGCGATGGGTCTAGGATATTACATGTTACATTTATGTTGGGTTTGGAATATTACATGTTACATTTATGTTTTGAATTTTAAATTTCCAACCATATAGATATGATCACAATCTGTGGTAATATTGGATTTCCTATATATGGTATTATCATTAATCAAGTTACTTTGAATTTCAGAAGCATATGGGAATGTCACGTTAGGTTTGGAATGCCATATTGGGTTTGAGATGCTACATGTTACATTTACGTTTTGAATTTCAAATTTTCAACCATATAAATATGATCACAAGCTATGGTAACATTCAGCTTGCTTGTTTTCATTTTTTAGAAAACACTTTTTAGAAAATTCTACTTTCTTATTTTCCGTATTTTTTTGTTTTTACTGAATTTTTTTAATATTTTAAGCAATTTTTTTACTTTTTAGACACACCTAACATAAATACACCTAAAAAGTAAAAAAAATGTTAAAAAAAATCTTTTAAAAATTCACTAAATACCAAAAATATAAAAAAAAATACAAGAATTCAGTACATTTTTTGTATTTTTATATATTTATTAATTTTTTAAAATATTTTTTCACAAATTTTTTACTTTTTAGATACATCTAACTAAGGTGCATCTAAAAAAGTAAAAAAAAGTTTAAAATTTAAAAAATATTCACTAAAAACAAAAGAATACGAAAACAAAAAAACTCAGTTTTCAAAAAACTTAATTCAGAAAATTCAAACCAAACACACTGATTAGATTTTCCATATATGGTATTGCCATTAATTATGTTATTTTGAATTTCAAATTTGTGATCATATCTAATTAAGTTATTTTGAATTTCAAATTTCTAACCATATAGATATGATCACAATTTATGGTAACATTGGATTTATCATATATGATATTATCATTAATTAGGTTATTAATTAATTAAAATTGGGGGTAGATGTGTTCACAAGAAAACCACAAGACCTATTAGGTTATAAATTTTTTCATAGGACCATATATTGTATAAGTCTTTCAAATAAGACTTATAAATAATTTACATTTTTAAAAATAAATTTAAAAAAACCTACAAATGTTTAAGGTCAAAATAAGAAAAAAAGAAAAAAAAGATTCAAAGTGAAAAAATTATAAAATTTAAACGGGCAAAGTGTAATTTCTCCATAAATATATATTGTGGGGGTTGTGTCAAGTGATATGCACGTGGAATGTGGTCTTGATTTTGGGAGGTGGAGCTTGGTTGGTCCGATTAGGGTCCAGGTAGCTTAGCCCAAACCGACATTTAAGTTCCTTTTTAGATTGGGTTTATCAACTTGCTAATATTTTTAATTTTTAATTTGGATTAGTCTTGTTCAGTTTCTATTAGTCAAAAGACAAAAAAGCCCTGCAATCAACTATTGGCGGTGATATGATGGTTTGGGGTGTATGTCATGAGTGTGGTGATTTTTTTTTTTCTCCATATGATCGAGTATTCGGGCTAGATGGAACATGGTAATAGTGATGGTACTGGTGCTGGCATTAATGGGTAGACTTTAACAGTGTTAATGAAGGAAAGATAAGTGAGAGAAAGAGATAAGGAGATAAAAGAAATATATAATACGGATTGAGTGTTTATTTTTTTTAGTTTGGTACTAACTCAAAAATGATTTATTGTCGCAAATCAAATTTTTCGGGCCTAGTGTGTTTTTTGATCTAACCCTAGGGAGGTAATGTGTAATTTACGCCACACATTGTTAATTTTGATAAATAAAAAAAAAATGGCATTTTTGTAATAATTTGATATTAATACGTTAGTCCTGTTTGGTAGAGCTGTGGGAAAGTACTTATAGCTTATGCCTAAACAGCTTATAGCTTATAACTATGAACATAAGCTGATTTCTGACTTATAAATTAAGCATCTCTTGCCCCACTCAAAGAATAAGCTAATTTCTGACTTCCAAAAAGTTATAAGCTATAAGCTATAAGTTAAACTAAACACATCAAAATAGCTTAAATTAAGCTGAAAGCTGAAATAAGTAGCTTTTAAGCTGTACCAAACAAGCACGTTATTACAAATCAAACTTCAAGAAAGCATGACAAAAGGGGTAAAGTGTACCTTACCCTCAATATAAAGTACGAGGAATAAAATCACTTCCAAGTTTTATTCGTCATCAGACTCAAGGAACCAAACTAGAAAACAAGAAGAGAAAACACACATGCACCCGCACATACACATAACAATAAAGATAAATAATAACCAGTGGCGGACTCAACACACTTTTATTGGGGCTGGGGTTTCATTTGCATGCGAGGCTGTTTATTTCACTGGGTTGAGCTTGGACTTGGCTGACTCGGGCCATCTTTTTTAGTCAGTAGTAGTAATTCTCAAATTTGGAGATGCCTCGGTCTTTGCTGGTCCTCCACTGTCTTCACCGCCGATGGTGACCATGAAGCCACGATCAGGCACCTTCTTCATGGTAGCCCATATAAGCTTAAAGTAGAGTGGAAACTGCACTATTGCAAAAACCAACACGGGTATAACAGCCACGGCATATTCAACAACCTCGGCGTCTTTTAATATATCTCTGACGATGAAGAAATGTCCGCCGCAAAAAGATACCAACACGGAAGCTATGGAGAGGAAGAGCGCAGTCAAACCAATGAGGAGCTTCGTGGGGAGGATGCTACCGAAATCTGTGGGTTGGTGTCGAGATGTGAGAATGGCAAGGAACATGACTACTGCTGTGAGTGAAAAGCAGAGCGTCCCTAGTGATGAGAAGGAAAAGATCTCAAACATGGGCTCCCGTCCCAGAACTGGTTCGCCATGACCTTTAGTTCCACCTGGCACACTGACTGACGTGGCAAAGGCGACAGTTGCGATGAGTGCTGCTACAATGGTGCAAGAGTCTGAGGTTTTCATTAGCCACTCTATGTCCTTGTTAACCAGCTCACTGTGTGTCTCCATGAAGATCTCTTCCGCAGTCTTGCCCTCGTTGTTTTGGTGTCCCAACAAATGTTCTGGCATTTTCTCCTTTATGTACTACAATGGAGATCAGTTGCAAATCTATGTTATAAATATCATTCTAGCAATTAGCTGTGCAATGCAGTGGTAAAACTAATATTTGTATAATATCATGTTGAATTGTCGCAAAAATATACTTACATAAATATTTTGATAAAAAAAAAATTAGCATAAATTTTACCAATAGTCTTTATAGTTTCACTTGAATTTCATTATGTGGTCCCTAATGTTTCAATTTAAACGCATTTTATTCTCTAATCCTTATTTCTGTATCAAATAAAGACATTACAAAATGGGTGTTAATTATTTGGACACATTAAATGATCCCTCCACATGTCTCCAAATCCAAAACCCTATCCCACTGGTTTTATGTTTTGTAAAAAAAAGGACGAATTTGATAATTTGTGCTAGGCTGCTCTCCAATTATACTATGAAATATATAACAATTACATATGTAAAAGCCAAACATGCATCATCTAAACATGTTTCTTACCTCGTACCACTTGATTTCCCATTGCATTTGAAGTACGGCATTCGGAGCACGCCAAGGTTGATAGGTTTTAAGCATTGCAGCAAGATGTAATGCACTGTTTCCTTCATTATCCAAACCGAGAAACAAATCGTTTATATTTTCGGCATCCTTTCTTTTTATTAGGAATTGGTAGATTTGAGGTTGTCTATTTTCCACTGCCAAAAGTATCAAATTCTTTCCCTCTGAGTTCACATCATGTATAGCCGCCGGAAATTCGTCGAGGATGTCCTCTACTATTTCTTTGATACCACTTTTTGCTGCAATTAATATTGGTGTCTCTGTCGTTCAAAACAGAACACTTAAACTAATTAATTTGCCAATAAATATATACATATACCCACTTAAATATATTTCCTATAAACACTTTTAAAAAGCTAACACTTAATGAGTTTATAATTATGTGCATTTGATAACCCTAAAAAATATCTACTTTGAAAAAAAATGGAAGTGTTGTTTTTAGCATGGAGTTCAATTACCGTTAAATGTTGAATACTACAATAGGTAGAATATAACTTCAAATTTTAATTGACGAAGTTATGTGTGGGAAAAACAATAATTAATGTTATAAAATATTATGAAGAAATATATCATTTAAATCCGATTTCAAGTGATTAATTTCACATGAATATCTTATATTTTAAGGTGTTTATATATTTGGTTATGACTTATTAGAGTGTTAGCTATAACGAAGGTTATTATAAACTATTGGAGTGTTAGTTACAAGTAATTGTGATGTTGATTATGATATTATTTTGATTATAACCCACAAACTTTTTGATTATATTTCATGTGGTGTTTGGTTACAATTTTATTATTTATTATTTTTTTATTTTTGTAATTTTTAATTTTTCTATTTTTACGTTATGACTTTCACATGATTGAGTTATGACATTTGTGGTAATCCAATTTATAACTGCCATAACTTATATGGTACACACTTTTTTGAAGATGTTTACCATAATATTATCCATTGGTATATATATACATATATTGTTTGTTTCTTCTTATGTCACATGTTCATCAATTTTCTACTTTAAAAAAAAAAAAATTAGATATATAAGAGGAATGAGACTTGAGTCTTGGATCTTGGGTTTACTAAAAAACACTCTTTAATACATGTGAATATTTTATTTTATTATTACTTATTTAAATTATACATGTATTATATTATGTATGGAAAATAATTCTTTCTAGTTCAAAATCTAGACTTGAGGGGTTGTTTAGGTCCGTGGAGCCCACCACGGGCCTATTTCGATGATTCGAAATGTTTATTTTGTTAAGCACTTTGTGTATTTCATTTACAAAAAAAATTAAGTCGATCCGATAACTATAAATTATTCAATTTACAGTGTTTTCAGTAAAAAAATGAACGACAATTGTGTTTTCAAAAAGGAACCATACATTTTTTTATGACAAAAATAATAAATTGAAGAAGTTTTTATGGATGAAATATTACAAAGTTTTGACAAAATGAATAGTTCGGATTATCGAAACGGGACTATGGTGAACCCAAATAACCCCTTTAATACTCCAATATATATATGTACACTGATAATTAATCATACGTTTTTAGTATTAAAGTAGGTTTGAATTTTCGTTAATGTGCGAATATGTGACTTATCGCTACATAATTGAGTGGCCATCTATGCAACAACCACTTAAGGATGGCCTTTGGAGTCTCGACTTTTTATAGGGCCTAACTCAAGAGGTCTAGACAAAGGTTACTCTATGTGGTTAGGACTTGAGAGAGAGAGAGAGAGAGTTTGTGTCATGACCCGAACCCACCCCTATGGGTTAGGACATAACCGGCCAATAATCATGAGATTACCTACGGCCTCAGACCAAATAAAACGCATTTCAACAGAGTAAAGGGGCCAAACCGGAAGCAATTTAAAACTTTGTCCATAGAGTTGTGCTTACATGGCATAACAAAATCATTTCAAAAGCATTCTATAATAACTAACACAAAGGAAGTTAACATATGGGCTTTACACAACAGGATCATTTAGGTCATGGTCAGCCAAACCAAAAGCTTATACATAAAGGTGATCCAAAGTTCTTGCCAACATAACAAAAATGTAACAAAAGAACAAAAGGGCGAAAACAAGTCTCATGCGCGAGACGTTTGGGCTGACTCTTCAAAACTTGACTGTCTCTCACATATTTCACTGAGGCTGGGTTTGGACATCTCTTGACTCACCTACAGACACATGAATGAGAGTGAGCGAAAGCCCAGTGAATAATATCAAGTAAAGAAGATATACATGAATGAACTTTGAAATAGTTATATCAAACGGCCTTGGGCTCAACTCAGATTTATATCTAATATATCAAATGACTAAAGTTCTAGACGTATCGAACGGCCTCAGGCCCAATTTACTTATATCCGACGGCCTTTGGCCCATTCATTCATATCTAACGGCCTTTAGCCCAATCGTTCATATCCGACGACCTTTGGCCCAATCATTTATGTCAAACGGCCTTTGGCTCGATCATTCATGTCAGACGGCCTTTGGCCCAATCATTCATGTCAAACGGCCTTCGGCCCAATCATTTGTATCAAACGGCCTTTGGCCCAATTATTCATATCAAACGGCCTTCGGCCCAATCAATTGTATCCAACGGCCTTTGGCCCAATCAATTAGCATAACAAATATTTGTCCACAATTCAATTTAACAAACTTATAAGGCTTATATGGAAATAAGCAATTGGACAAATAACATACTTCGAATATCTTTACTAAGATATTACTCACAGTGTTCTGTTGATGGATTTGCTCTCGTGCTTGACCCTATATATTTCATAAACATAATGGGTCATAAACAATTTAATCCGTTCTTAATTCATACATCCCTCTTAGGCTTCTTTCTTATCATTTTAACTCATTCACAATGCTCAATGTATGCCTAAGAGTGCTTAGAAATAGAGGAGAACGGAAAAATGAGACACAAAATATATTTTCAAAATTTTAGAAACAGGACTCCCCACTCGAGTGTGGCCTTGGCCGCTAGAGCGGACCCCTTGGGTCTGCAAAAGTGCTGGTTGCCTCATTTTTACGCTCGAGCGTGACTTCGGACGCTCGAGCTGAAGGTCAACACTACGTGGCTTTCCGCTCGAGCGTGACTGCCTCCGCTCGAGCGGACATCACTGACTGCAAAAGTGCAGGGAACTAGCATTTCACTCTCGAGCGGCCATTACCCCGCTCTAGCGGACGTGCCGAATTCTGGAATTTCCAGAATCGTTCTCTAAGTTCAAACTCAAAGTTTAAAGGTTCAAAGCTCATGTTTTGGACACAAGAACATGAAAACACATTACATAACATGAGAACAACAACAATATGAGGCCAATTGCTCAAATACATTGCCCTTTTTTTCTAAAATCATTTTGAATTCTCTTCATAGTCCCAAAACATGTATATTCACCCTCAAACCAATTCCATATCTTCATCAATCATGCATGCATGTACATTCTTGACTCCAATTCTATTTTAACTGGTACAAATAAGGCTCATGATCATGAAGCTTATGAAAATCATGCATGCATGTGAGATTTGGTGCCCAATTCTTCTTGTTCAACATGGTTCATACTTGAATATACAAAATTATAACAATTATGCACATGCATGTTCATACAAGCTCCAAATTCAACAAATTCAATTCAAGTTATGTTCTTGACCACAAACAAACCTTGAATTTACAAAATTACAAACTCAAACTCATAAATCTTTGCTCAATTACTCACCTAAGAGCTTCAATCTTCACAACTATGGCCAATTCTTGAACTAATCCCTTTAGTTCCTTGAATTCTCTTGCAATTCTTTAATGTTGACCCTTTTGCTCTCTCTCTCTCTCTAAATTCGGTTCCCTCTCTCACTCTAGAGAGCAAAATCAGATTTTGAGCTCAAACCAAATGAATAAGAGTGTATATCGGCCCTTTTTATGGTCTCTCACTTAATCAAATTGATTAAGGTTAATAATGGTACTTAATTCAATCAATTTACTCGAATTATTTCGATCCGAATCAATTTCTAATTAAATTTCACCGTAGGCTCTAAAAATTACGCTAATCACAATGGCGTAATCAATTTCGGTTTCTGTGACCGATAGGGCCTTCAATTTAAATTCTAAAGCAGAAAATCAAACAGATTTCCCTACTATGGACAGGTAGAAATTTAAAACCACATATATACATATAATGGCACTCAAAATCATATTAAACACATAATCACATTCATAACTAAGATTAATTAGCATAATACGGAACAAGGTTATCATAGAGAGAGAGAGAGAGAGAGAGTCCAAATTAAGAGAATACGTACCTTTCTTTTTTTGGTTCTTTTGGGTGGTTTTTTCCAAGGAAACTAGGCTATTTGTTACTACAGTATTGAGAAACCTTGCCACATCAATGCCCTGTTTGGTATCCGAAAAAGAGAGAGTAAAGGAATCACAGAGACTTGGACTTGAAGTATCTGTCTGTGCTGGGTTCTCTTGGTAGCTGTCCAAATAGCTCTCCTCCGGGATTGGCATCGGCTTACTTAAATTATTTTCATAGCCGGATGTGGGTTTGCCTCCAGCATGTAAATATTCATAATAAGAAGCACTGTTAAGAAGTCTGTCCTCGATCTCAATAGCCCACAAGTGTTTTTCTTTCATCTTCACTATGTGTTTTGGGAGCAAATGCCGAAATCCTAATAAAACAGAGAGTGATTATTTAACTTTCTATCAAACAGAGTGATTGTTTTGGGAGCACGCAAATATTCATAATAAGAAGCATATGATGATCATGATATAAAAGACATCTCATCCAATGGTCGGATTAAAATCAATATAAGTTTTTAATATATAAGTATTCAACTTGTGCTATATATGCATTCAAGTTTTTTTTTTTTCAAAAAAGTATATTATCAAGAAGTTGGTGTTGTTTGGCAAGTTGGTTTGTGACTAAAATAGCCACAAAAGACAAAATAGGCTATTTTAGTCACAACAAACAAAACATTATATCCAACCCATAATTATTACACTATTCTCTCATAAAAAAAGTCAAAAAAGTCAAAAAGTCAAAAAATCCTTCCCAAACCAAGCTTTTTAGCCCAAGTTAAAATAGTAAAAAAAAACCAAAAAGCCAAAAAGTTAACCCACTTCCCAAACGGATCCACAAAAGTGAATTCGACCATGGACCACGGGCTCACCACAAATCCAATTTTAATAATTCAATTTGAGGATATTTATTAATCAATTCTATTAATTAGATTTATTGACAATTTACCCTTCAATTTGTTGATATTAAAAGTTTAAATCATTCACTTCCCCTCCCCTCCCAATTCCAAAAAAAAAAAGAAAAAGAAAAATGATATAATAAAAGAGTTGGACCTTTTATCATTAAATGTGTAATAAATTAAAAAATGACACTTGTCATATTAAATTATTGTGGGTTGAATTGTAAATTTTTTTCATATACCTTAAACATTTTCCATATTTTAAATGCGTTATATTAAAAATAAAATAAAATAGACGTGTATATTAGTGAGTCCTTTGATAATGCCGTGACTTTATTAAAGTCCTTTGTGGTGTGCCACCGCGACACTCACACAACGCTTGCATATCCTCGTTGCTTCCAGATAGTTTGTAGGCGCTTTTTGATAGGTTGGTTAAGCGCTCGACTCTATTTTTTTTAGCAAATGAGTTGAGTTCGAGCTCAATTATTAAGTTCGTATTTAATTATTAAGCTTGTTTAGTAAACGAGTTGAATTTGAGCTCACATAAGTTCAGTTCGTTAAGTTCGACTCGTTTATTTTTATTTAAATTACATAATAAATATATTATTTATATATTAAATTATATATCAAATAATATTAAAAAAAATTATCGAGCTGAGTTGAGTTCGAATTTCATTAATGTTAATTAGTCGAGCCAAGCTCGAGCTTAATTTCTTATCGAGAGCTCGAACTCAATAAATGAGCTCGATAAGTAAACGAGCCGAGCTCAAGCTCAGCAAAGTTCGGCTCGACTTGGTTCGTTTGCAGCCTTACTTTTTGACAATAAATACCGTAATACCAAATGAGGCCATGGACATGTAAGGTGTCGTTTAGCAATTAGGTGGGCAGCAACAACAACTACTGTGCAGCGAAATAAGTTCATTTTGGAGTCCGTTTCGATAATTTAAATCGTTCATATTTTAAAATACATCAAGTAGAATAAGCCTGTAAAAAATCAAATTAATCGGATATCGTTTACCTATTCATTTACTCACATTTGTATTCATTTTAATACTTTAAATCACAATTATTTTTTATTTTTGTAGATACAAATGTGAGTGAATGAATGGATAAATGATATCCAATTAATTTAATTTTTTACAGGCATGTTCTATTTGATGTATTTTAAAATATAAATGACTCATGTTGCACAGGTTGTGCAGTGAAATAGGCTTATTTCGGGGCCTATTTCGATAATCCGAGCCGTTCATATTTTAGAATACATCAAGTAGAACATACCTGTAAAAAATCAAGTTAATCTGATATCGTTTACTGATTCATCTACTCACATTTGTATCTACAAAAGTAAAAAATAATTGTGATTCAAAGTATTAAAATGAATACAAATGTGAGTAGATGAATCGGTAAACGATATCCGTTTAACTTGATTTTTTACAAGCATGTTCTATTTGATGTATTCTAAAATATGAACAATTCGGATTATTGAAATGAGGCTCAAAATGGGCCTATTTCGCTACACAGCTTACGCAGCAACATCCTCAATTCCCAATTAGGTTAGGTTGGGTTGGGTTGGGTTGGGTTGATTTTTTAGTTAAAGTAGTCACAAAAAGATAAAATAGTTTAAAATTTAGGCCTTGTTTGGCATATACTAAAAAAGTCAAAAAGTTAAAAAGGCACTATCTTATTTAAGTCACATCATCTTATTTAAGTCACATCACTTCTCTACCATATCACTTCAAACCCAACCCATACCCAATCCATATTTCACAAAAAGTCAAAAAGTACATTTATTTAGAACATCCCAAAATAAGATAAAATATCATATCTAAATCATAATCATTTCACTTTTTTTCTTATAAAAGTAAAAAAAAATCAATCCAAACGAACTTTTGAGACTAGAGTAAGCTAAAAAATCAAAAAGGGAGCCCAACCTCCCAAACAAAGCCTAGGAATTGATCTACGTCAATCCAAAATTGGCCCAGCATGTAAATATAGAGGGAAAAAAAAGTCTTAAACATTGTTGGATTTTATTTTTTTGGGCAAATTTCATTTAATGCTCTTGTTGTTTGATTAATATGCGGATTACCTTTATTTCATTTGAAAATAATCATACAATTCACTTGTAATTTGTAAATAGAAATGTATCATTAAATATTTCATCCAATTTAATAGCAAGTGTAAAATACGTACCAAATATAAGAAAGTTATATATGTTCATTTTCAAATTTCAAATGAATAATCACACATGAAATAAAACACAAAGATTAAAGTGCATTTTACTTCTCAAACAAGTGGCGAAAATATCCGTAATTCATATACTTAAATTATTTATATAAAAGAATATTTTAATTTTTTTAATTATATAATTAACAAATTTAACAATTTTCATAAGTTAGATAAAGACTATATAATTATTTTCAAATAAAAAGGGCAATGCGCACAAAAATAAATCAAACTTTAAGGACAAAGTAAAATTTATAATATTTTTTTTTTACCTTTGGGTAAAAAACCCGTAGAAAGGTATAAATACTTGATGTACCGACGGCTCTTGGAAACAAAACGATGACGATGACTCGGCAAAAGATTCTCTACATCAGTCCCTTCGGGTTTGCGGTGTTTGCCTGCTGTCAATTATGGACAAAAATAGTTCAGCTACAATATTTCATAATATATGATAGAAAATTGAAATTTTTTATAATAGACATCTTGAAGCTTCAATATTCGTAACTATGGGTTGCACATGTCATTCAAGTGGTAAGAAATTTTTTTTAATAATTTTGATACTAGGTTAAGGCATGCAATTCAAAATCAAATTTGAATGACTTATAAAAGTGACGCGGGGCAAACCTAATAACAAATATAACTTTTTATCTAAAATAATGTAATTTTTGTATTTTAAAATAAAATACTCACTATTTGATTCATAATTTTAATAGTGTTATAGGCATGATTTTAAAGGGAACTAGCAACACAGTGCAGTTTTAGAAAAAAAAATAAAAAAATTACATATCAATAATCAAGTTAATAAACTTTAATAATTAAAATATTATATATTTTCATGATTCTGTTATTTTTTTACTGTCACCATTGAATTTTTATTTCTCTAACTTTAAAAATGTCATTGCAATGATTGAAAATTAATGTATCATTCATATCTGATGAGTTGGGAAAGTTTTTGTAAATTTGTGGCTCCTCATTTTCTGAACTTTTTTTCTCAGTAGTCAATTTTTATTTATTTTTTATTTATATACATTTGTATCAGTTTTTTTTTTTTTTCAAGTCCTTCTAATCTAGAGGGAAACAAAAGAAATTTCCCCCCAAAAAACAAAAAGAATCTCACTAAAGAAACCCCCCCCCCCCCCCACACAACCCCCCCCCCCCCCCCCCCAAAAAAAAAAACCCTTCTCTAGTTTTCTTTTTTAAAAATATTATTATTATTATATATTTTCAATAATGACGCCTTTACATTAATTTTTTAATCACTGTCACATTATTCTCAATTTTTTTTAATAAAAATTATCTTTGTAAATTATTTTTTTATGTATTTTTTTTTTATTCTACCATTTTAGAGGCAACATAAATGTCTATTAGTAATGCTAGGATAATAATTTTTTTCTTAAAAGAGATTAAGACCTGGTTCGGCATCCTAAAAAAAATTTAAAAAGTTAAAAAATTATTAAAAAAGTTAAAAAGTTATCACTATTCACAAATTAAAATTATAAAAAAATTAATTTATATAATATTTTAATATAAACCAACTAATGCACTGATGGAAGTGCACTTATTGGGTTGTCAAAAGAAAAAAAAAATTAGGTGTATATATTTCTTAAATTGGAGGGTAATGTTGGGCTAGTGGGGGCCCATCATGGGTCTCGTGTTGATAATCTGAACCGCCTAATGTGTAGAACTTGTCGAGTACTATATGCTTGTAAAAAATCACGTTGATCGGATATCGCTAACTATATGATCAAATCAGTTTTGTATAAAAAATGGATGGTATTATAGTAGAATGGTTGACAAAAAAAATAACACGATCAGATAGCTATCGATATCCGATCATCGTGATTTTTTATAAGCATATAGTAATCGACGAGTTCTACATATTCAACGGTTCCAATTAGCAAAACGGGACCCCAAGGACCAAACATCACCGTCCAATTCAAGCCCGAAAAAGAGGCAATCATTTCCTATCTCCTAATCGGTCCACTGCTCCGCCAGACTGTACGGGCTACATCACTAACTTCTCCTATACACTTATTTATATAATTTTTTAATACACATTTTTTTGGTAAAAAGTCAAAAAGTTAACCTAAACATTTATATTTTTTCTCTCAACTTTTTAGTTCAAAAAGACAAAAAGTACACTTATTTAGGACACCCCAAATAACCCCTAAAAATTAAAAAACTGATTTTTTACCTCTTGCTGGTCAATGCAATATTGGTTTAATGGTTCTATTACTCCTGATTGTTGACAATTTAATGTTGATACATAAAATAATAAATAACACGATAAATTATAAATACATTTGTTGAGATTTATTAAAAATATAGATCGTTTATTGTAATTATGAAAATTATATCTCGTCCTTTCATGTTTCTAATTGCATAAAAAATTATTATTTTTATTAATAAATTATTAATTTTTAATGATGTCAAAAATATATTTTAATTAACAATTTAAGTCATTTTAATTGTATAAAAAAGTAATAAAGAATTTTTTTTTCCTTCTGATAAGAAATATTTGTAATTTGTAAAATTACATGAGACAATTAATATTTTAACGAAATTTCAAAAAATATATTTATAATTTATCTTAAATAAAATATATACTAATTAATATTGAGTGTATAAATGTTTGAAAGAGCACCATCGTCATCATTGAAGGGCCGGAAATCTTTTGTCGGACGTGGCTTGTCAGCTGGTACACCTACCTTGCAAAGAAAGAAAGAAAGAAAGAAAGAAAAAGAAAAATGAATATGGGAAAATTAGCTGTCAGTGGTAGTATGAAGAATATATCATAGGCTTCATTTGGGGAGTTCAGATTTGGATTTTTTTGGGTTAAAATAGACATAAAAAGTAAAATAAGTTTTTTAGTTTAGGACTGGTTTGGGATGTTCTAAAAAAGTGCATTTTTTGACTTATTGACTTATATGGGTTGGGTTTGGGTTGGGTTTGATGTGATGTGTTAGAGAGGTGATGTGATTTAAATAAGATGATGTGACTTAAATAGGATAGTAACTTTTTGACTTTTTGTATTATTTAGTAGATGCCAAACTTGGCCTTAATAAAATAAAATATCACATTTAATTCATAATTATTATATTCTTTTTCTCGTAAAAAAGTTAAAAGGTCAAAAAAATTAAAAGTTCTTCTCAAACTAGACTTTTTAGCCCGAGGCTAAAATAGTCAAAAAAACTAAAAAGTCAAAAAACCAACCCATTTCCCAAATGAAGGCTATAAAATTATAAAAAAAAGTGTTTAATTATTAATATATGATACCGATGGGCACCCAGGAGGGCCCAACCACAAGGGCCCAACCCATGGATCAGGGCCCAGCCCACATTCTTGCGGTCTAAGCCCAATAATATCAACATTAGGCCAGGACCAATAACATTTGTCCAAATAGGAGCCTAGACACGTAAGCAGACAAAGATCTTGTAAAGTTATTGCACCACACATCAGCCATTAATAAGGCTCTCACAGCATTAAATGCGACAATCTCCTCATGTCGGAATATACAGACTCACCATGAATAATGCAAGCTAGAACGTAGACTTTCGGCCAGTACGACAGGCTGAAATAGACAAGGAAATGATGAGCAAAGGATATAAGGAAGTTTCTGAGACACATCAAATGTTAAGTTTTTCATTACTCCTCTTCTCTCTCTCTATACAGTTAACCTCTCCTACTTTAACTTAATCGTGATAGTGTCTTCCAGGGGATTATCTCCCCCATTGGACCTTTTGTAAGGGTGCTCCACGGACTTGAAAACCAGTAGACCTGTTGGGAGCTCAGCTCAGCCCGCTCCATCTCCCATCAGAAAAAGAACCGTATCAGTTGGTGCTATCTGTGGAAAACTTCATTTCGAAAAGGCAGTTGTGCTCACTGTCGCCGGAAGGAGCCCCGTCTTCATCCTACATCAAAGTAGATGGTCACGACTAGATCTATGGCTGCCCAACACAACGCTGGTAACCTCGAAGCTGAGCCCTTCAACCTAAATAACCCGCCTCCATATTTCGCAGAACTCACCAACAGTATCAACCGATTGACTGAACAGAACCAGGCCTTGATCAATGCTCTACTCTAGCGTGATCTGTCTATCATGTCTCCACCACAACCAATGGTTCCCCCACATCCAGAACAAGCCCATTATCACCACCAATTCCCACTACACATGTCTCAAGAAACCTTTCCACCTTACACCCCCACCAGATCCTTAACATTTCTACCCTCCTCAGTTAGGCTCACAACCTTGCCAAGATATACCACCACCCTTCCAGAACCACCATTCACCATACCATACAGTCGCCCATGAGGGTGAGGCTAACAGTGTTCAACCCTCGATCCTTGCCTGTGGGGATAATGCTCTCATCTGGGATGAAGAGCTGCTGGCCATGAAACTCCAACTATAGGGGGTCATGCAGAACATGCAACACAAGGCTTCCTCTACCATCAACTCTCCTTTCACTGCTGCTATCCGGGATAAAGCTCTCCCTCTTAAGTTCAAGATGCCGTCGATCGACATTTTCAATGGTACCACCGACCCCGTCGACCATGTAGAAGCATACCAGACATTCATGATCTTACATGCCTTTCTAGATGAAATCATGTGTCGCGCTTTCCCTGTCACGTTAAAGGGGTCGGCGTGCCTTTGGTTTAGTCAGCTCCCCCTCAGACTCAGTCACTTCATTTCGCCAGCTCAGTAAATCCTTCCTAAGTCATTTCATCGGTGCTTAGCGACAACGACATCTAGCCACCCAACTGCTAAACATCCAGGAAACGGAGGGGGAGTCGTTACGCAGCTACATCACCCGCTTCAACACCAAAGCCCTCTAAGTGGAGGAAAACAACGACAAGGTCATTCTCACAGCCTTCCTGGTTGGTCTGCGCCCGTCCGATTTCGTTTTCTCTTTTTCCAACTATCTCCCGACCACCATGGCATTCCTCCTCACCAAAGCCCAAAAATACATGAACGCCGAAGACTCCTTGGCAACTCGCCAAGACTTTACATCCAAAACCCCACCCTCCAAAGACAAAAGAAAAAACCCTGAGTCATGGCCCTCACAATACACATACTGACCCCCATCATACCCAGATCGGCCCGCATGCTCGGACCGACTACCATCGACTCGTCTACCTGGTCGGTTCGAGCGATACACCTCCCTCAACTCACCCATGGAACAAGTCCTGAACAAAATTCAATGAGACTATAACCTAAAATGGTCTCAACCATTCAGGTCTCCATCCACCTGATGGAATCAATCTAAGTACTGCCGCTTCCATCAAGACCACGGCCATAACACTGACGAATGTATCAACCTTAAAGATCAGGTTGAGGATCTGGTCCGTCAGGGGCACCTTAGCTAATTCACCTCTACCCGTCCCCTGTAGATGCCTAGAACCGGCTCCTCAAACCATAACCGCCAACACACCCCTCCACGACGACCAGCACAACCCGAGTGAAATAATGATCGGCCTCAACACCAACCTCGAGCTCACGGCGACACCCCCCGTTAGGCGAAATGCGAGTCATCGCTGGCAGCCTTGCGTGCGGTGGACCGTCCTTGTTGGCACAGCGAACTGAGCTCTGCAAAATCCGACAGGGATCCGATAGAGAAGTAGCCACAGTAGACTGCCCCCCACAAACAACCCAAGCACTGGTCCGAGCTGGTCACCTTCATAACGGCAGACTGCACAGGTGTAGACACCCCATTTTTGACCACCCTTAAAACTTGGACGCCACTAATTGCTTATTTGGTGATGAAAGTTGTGTAGTGCAAATGTTCGATTTCTTCGGCAAGGAGAGCTCCAAATCCTAACCTTACACCCTATTTTGGACCAAAGCCTTTTGACCAAAAAGATTTTAGACCTTAAAACCCTCTCTTTCAAAACATTTTTGAAAATGCTTCTACGATGTTCCGAGGCTCGCATTTTGTTAAATGTTGCGCTTTTACATAAACCGAGCAAGGACAAAGTGGAATAAATGAAGAATAGGTGAACTCTTTGGAAAAAAAAATCTTTAAAACACCTTATTTAGGGGTTTGGAGTTGAAGAAAATTGGAGGAGAGGGAAGAAACCTAGTTGGAGAAGGAGTTGGGCATGAATCGTTAAGAGAGAGTCGAGTGGCCCTCGCTAAATCAGGCCTATCCATTTGCACACTTGGATTTCAGCTATGAAGCCACCACCATTGGAAATAAGACTTCCGGGGATTCATTTTTCACTCAAGAATCTCCTAAAGCCGAGTCCGGATGTGGGAGATATAGTTGGTTGAAGTTGGGCATCAATCCAGTTAGGACCGAAACTGAGCAGTCTTCACTAAAATGAGCATAACTTTTTGCACACTTGGAATTTTTATGTGAGGCTGCCACCATTGGAAATCTTACTTCCAGGGCTTCAGTTTAGACATAATAATGACCTGAAAATGAGTCTATATGAAGGAGTTATGCCCGTTTAAAGTCAGACTTGGAAGTAGATTTTTGGTAGCCAGTGGCTGACCGGCTACCACAAGTGAATGACCGGCCACTACTTTTGGCCATCAGCCACTTGTGAAAAAAGCTCAAATTTTCTAGATCTTTACCTCCAGCTATCTCTCACACTGCTCCAAATATTTCTGAATTGATATTTTTGACCAAAGTTCTTGTATTTCTATATATAGAGGGCCATCTCTATTGTTTTCAAGGTTAGCAAATTTTGGGAGCCTCTCTCTCTAAAAATTCTCTCTATCTACATATCTCTCTCTCTAGAATTCTCTCTCTCTCTCTCTTCTTGTTTATGCTTGAAAGATAGAATTCCCTACACATTTGCATACAACCCCTTAACCAAATTGGACCACCTTGGGCTGAGGTGTCTTGGGACCTATTTTGGGCTGTTGAAGGGTTATTTGAGCCAAGAAAGTGGCTGTTTAAGTGCTGTGCTTCAAAGGTACAAGTCTTACCTCTTTTAAGCTCTTTGCACATAGTTGTTTTGCCATCTTTTTGTGCTGTTTTAAGCCTAGTTTTCAACTACAAAAAGTTCTGATTTTTGGGCCTAAACATGTTGGTTTAAAGCCATTTTGTGCTAAAGGGTTGTATTCCTCTTCTTGTTGCCTATTTGTATGTGTCTTTGCCTCATCTTTTAGCATGTAAAAGTCAAACTTTTTGGGCCTTTAAACCGCTGAAATTCAGAGTTATTTCTGTGGTAAAAAGTGTGTTTTGAAGTCAAAAAATGGAGGGGTTAGCCTCCCCTCCTTGTGTCTCTCTTCCATGCCTAGTTAGCACTACAAAGTAGTATATTTTTGTGGCTTGTGTTAGCTTATTTCAAGCATGTTTTAGGCTATATTTTGCCATGTTTCAACTCTGTTTTTGGTTGTTTGGAGCACTTGTTGCTTTTTTTTTTTTGCACTTGTAGTGCAATTATGCTTACTAGTCTAGTATGCTTAATGAGTTAGCCCATTATTCTAGCTTGTGTTAACTTGACTCCAGCATATTTTTGCTACTGTTTTAACATGCTTTAACTTTGTTTTGGGTCGGTTAAGTCCTTCGAGGCTTGTTTTGCATGGCTATAGTGTAACGGTCTTCACTAATCCATTGTTTTGAGGTTTTGAGCATGAAGTGTTTGAGTTGTTTGCATGTTATAGCATCATTTAACATGTAATTTCAGTGCATATGTCTCTGTCACACTCTCACTTAGTTCACTCTTTCATTACTTTTGAGAGTTGTGTTTTGAGCCTTGCTTGCGAGCCAACATGTGCGCATGATTTTCTTGCATTTTATGCTTCTATCTCAGCATATTTTAGCCACTGTTTTGGCATGTTGTAGCTCTGTTTTGAGCTGTTTTGGTCATTTAAGCTTTGTAGTGCATGCCTCTAGTGTAGTGTTCTTCACTAGTTTTGATGCTTTTGGCCTTTAACATGTTGTGCATGTGTTGCTTGCATGATTTAGTGTCTTTTGCATGCCATTTCAGCACTAAAAAGTCCGTAACCTCTTTCATTTCTTTATTTTTCCATTTGTTTTGAGGGGTGGTTAACCTTATGATTGTGTTTAAGCTTGAGATAGAGCTTGTGCTCAATGACTTTAACTCTCTTTTGAGGGTTCCTCCTAGCCAAAGGCATGATCTCTCTCATGTCTTAAATCATCCTTTGGTTGGCCCCTCTCTCATTAGAGGACAATCACTTTGGACTTAACCAACTAAAGAATGGTTTGGTAATGCTAAAATGAGTAAAGTAAAACTTGTACAAGATAAACATGTGTGTTGCATTGCATGTGTTTGGATCGAATGTTAATCTAAACACAAGAAATGTGGGACGTTTTATACTCCAAATGATGAAACGTGTCAGGTTTCTTGGTCGCCGTCACCCTTGATCATGCATGATAGGGTGATGGCCATTTGAGTCTTATATGTGCATTTATTAAGCTTGTACAAGCTTGACTCTTTGGTCATCACGCATTGAAAATGCTTGATTGGTGGCTTGAGAGCTAAGTGCCATACTCCTTTGAGCTTGAGAAATGATGAGGAGGGTGGCAGTACACACATTTCCTTGCAAATGCATTGCTTTGCCTCTGTTGCAGCAAAACCAGAAGCCTGGAAAAAGGGGTGGCCGACTGGCCACTTATACTAGCTGACCGGCTAGTTAAGGTGGCCGACCGGCTACCAATCCATTTTGGTGCAAAAGTGTTCCTATGTTGGGGCAAAAGCAGTCTGGAAGTTGGTTCGATATTCAGAATATAGAGAAGGTGCAAACAGAGGCAACTGAAAGCAAGACGATGGATTTTTGGGAGGAAGTCAACCGAGCATGCATGTCTCCCTCGGCCGCGAGGCCAATTCATTACTTTATTAGCTAGTTGTAACTAATTAGCACAAGTGCTGTAATTAATTAGTTTAAATTGGTTTGTAATATTTTAATTGGCTTAACATAGCTAGCTATTCAATTGTGTTGTAATAATTAATTAGCTGGAATAGTTAATTAGTTTCATTTTGTAATAATTAGCTTAGCTTATTCATTCGGACCCTCCTTCGCGAGGACGCAATGTTGTAATAAGTGTGCATGCATGTGTGCATATCTTCCAACCCCACGTCTTTCTCCCTTTTATTTAACTGCTTTCGATGTTTAGATTACAGTCATATTTTGATTAGCATACCTTATGCTTGCATGTTTGCATCATTCATTTGTCTTGCATGCACCGGGCTCGGCGCATCATTCAAACTGCATCGTATTTCAATACTTATTTGAATACGTGTTTCAAAGCATGTTATCAAATTGTGTCATATGCCATATTAGTAGCTGAGCCTATTAATTGCATTATTGCATGTGTTGCATTAGGCATCTTGTATAGTTAGGATCATGTATATTTCTAACTATCTTTTGTTTTGGCTTGGAGTACACTGTAAGTTTTACGCTTTAGTATACTTGCATGAGTGTGAGTGTTGCCATGTTTCGCATGCTTGCCATGAGGCTATGTGCTTATGTGATTAACTGCATGAATGTCTGGGGATGAAGGCTTTGTTGCTTGAATTGGGACAATTCGACGAGTGTGAGTTTTTAGCCCACTTTGCGAAGTGACAAATCATTTTTTAAGCCCATCATGTTTGATGGCAAATCCGCGCTTTAGCCCACTTGAGAGTGGCATTTTCAAACCATTTTCGAAAACAAACATGAATTGATTTGTTCCAAATCTTGAGACTTAGTCTATACTTTCTTCTGTGCGTCACATAGTAAAGTTAGCTAATAATCAGAATAAGAACACATGTGTTTATAAAACAACAAATCATGCTTAGTAGAGGCCGATCTTTTGATCGGGCGAGTGGGGGTGCTCATTTCAGGACCTTCCCCTCTCGTACCCAAGTTCCCAAGCCAATGCAACTTTGGTGATGACGGACACGTGGCCTTTGGCATGAGTCAGGGTTTCCTAAATTTCCCAAAAACAAAATATTTAGGTGGCGATTCTGTAATCTGGCAAAGCAGTCCAGTTTTGGCATTATTTGATCTAAAATCTGATTTTTCAAAATGATTTGCCGGATTGGACTCTTTGGTGTTTATCAGTCTCACGTTGCACTTTGTGAGATTAGATTCAGAACCGTGATAGGAGTTCGAACTGTAGGAGACCAATTCGAGCTCTCCGAAAGGGGGGGTAAAGAAAGTCGAGCCACAATAGGCGTTCGGTATCTTCATGACAACCCCCTGGTCATCTCTGCTCTGCTATCAAACTATAAAGTCAGGAGAGTTCTGGTTGACAACGGTAGCTCTTTAGACATCATCTTCCTCAACGCCTACCTCCAACTAAAGGTTGACGAAGAGAAGTTATCACCTCTACAAACCCCTCTAGTGGGTTTTACTGGCGATCGGGTCACATCCATGGGTTCCATCGACCTCCCCATCATCATTGGAGAATACAGTCCACTAAACTCCTAACTTTCCTTGTTGTCAACTATCCTTCTGCCTATGACATCATATTAGGGCGCACCGCCCTCAATGCCCTCCAAGACGTAACCTCCACGTACCATCTGGCCATGAAGTTTCCCACTGACAAAGGAGTCGGCACAGTTAGGGGAGAACAGACGATAGCCCAAGGGTTCTATGTCACCTCATTAAATGAAGTCAAATTGCAGGAAGCTATGATCATTGAGGGCCTCGATGTTAGAGACGAGGAAGAGTTAATAAGAGGGGAACCAGTCGAGGAGCTCGTCGAAGTATTTGTCGATCCTGTCGACTCAACAAAAATGGCTAAGATTGGTAGTCAGTTGTCCTCTCAGGCCAAGGCTGATCTTACAGCTCTCCTCGCCAATACAATGATGTCTTCGCTTGGACTCATTCCGACATGCCAGGTATCGACCCCACCTTTATTACTCATCGTTTCAGCATTGAACCACATTTCCGACCGTTCTGACAAAAGCAACGCATCTTTTACCCAGAACGTAACAGTCTCATCGCCGCTAAGGTTGACAAATTGCTGAAGGCAAAGTTCATCAGAAATGTGGACGATCCTAGATGGTTGTCCAACGTGGTCCTGGTACGCAAAAATAACGGCAAATGGCAGCTACCTCAACCGAGTCTGCTCCAAAGACAGCTACCTTCTTCCCAGGATAGATCTGTTGGTCGACGCAATTGCGGGGCACCAGATGCTTAGCTTCATGGATGCTTTCTCCACCTATAATCATATCTTGATGCACGCCATCGACCAGGAACACACCTCTTTCATCACTGATAAAGGGACTTATCACTACTGCGTCATGCTATTCGGTTTGAAGAATGCAGGAGCCACTTACCAATGCCTGGTCAATGCTGTCTTCCAACACCAAATAGGTCGAAACATGGAAGTCTACGTTGACGACATGCTCGCCAAGAGAAAACTCTCCTTCGACCACTTGGCAGACCTACACGAGACTTTTTAACCTTTACGCAAATATCAAATGAAACTAAACCCAGAAAAGTGTGCCTTCGGTGTTGGATCTAGTAAGTTTTTAGGGTTTATGGTCAGCCAGAGGGGTATTGAGGCCAACCCAGAAAAAATCAAGGCCTTGGTAGAAATGCGGTCTCTCAGGACGGTCAAAGAAGTTCAACGGCTAACAGGCAGAGTTACTGCCCTCAATCGTTTCATTTCACGAGCAACTGACAAATGTCTGCCATTCTTCAAAGTCTTTCAGCAGGCCTTCGAATGGAACGCCAAGTCTGAGAAAGCTTTCCAACAACTAAAATAGTGCATGGCCAACCCCCCTCTACTCTTCCAAGCACTACCAGGCGAAACCTTCTTCCTTTACTTAGCTGTGTCTTACACTACCGTTAGTGCTGCCCTCATCCGTGAGGATGGATTAGTACAGTGCCTCGTTTATTACATTAGCCGTGCACTCAGGGGGGCTGAACAGAACTACCCTCTAATGGAAAAAATGGCTCTCGCCCTGGTCATCGCCTCCAGACGACTTCGATCCTATTTTCAAGCTCATTCCATAGTGATTCTTAATGACCAGCCTTTGAAAAAGATCATGTAACAACTAGAATCTTCAGGTAGGCTCATGCAGTGGTCCATTGAATTAAGTCAGTATGACATCTCTTACCGACCACGAACAGCTATCAAAGGCCAGGTTGTCGCTGATTTCATATCAGAATTCACCAATATTACCCCCTCCACGCCGCCTCCTCCTACACACGCGCCCATTGAGGAAGAAGACCCCCATTCTTGGACTCTCTATATCAATGGTTCATCCCGTAGAGAGGGCAGCGGGGCTGGTTTAATCCTCACAACTTCAGAAGGGGAGTCTTTCAAATGTGCCCTCCGATTCCTATTTGAAGCAAGCAACAGCCAAGCCGAATATGAAGCTCTCATAGCGGGTCTCCGATTGGCTAGAGATATCGGAGTCGATCATCTCCAAATCTTTAGTGACTCCCAGTTGGTCGTCGACCAGATAACGGGCGAGTTTGATACAAAGGAAGAAGCCATGCTATCGTACAGGGACCTTACTCTTCCCCTGACCCGTCTTTTTAACAGTTTTTGTATTCGACATGTCCCCAGCTCAGAAAATACCCAAGTCGACAAAATGGCACAATTAGCCTCAGCCGATCAGTCGAACCTTTGCCACGTCATTTGGGTCGAGTACTTGATCCATCCAGTAATCTCACTAAATCAACGAGCAATTTACCTGCTTAAGGACGACCCTATCCTATAGGCCCAGGACATCACTGCATTCCTCGAACAGGGCACACTTCCAGCGGACAAACTCGAAGCTGCCAAAGTCAAAACTCGGTCGTCGAATTATGTCATTAATGGTGGCACCTTATACAAGAGAGGATTCTCACGACCATATCTCAGATGCCTCAATAATGACCAAGCAATTTATGTAATGAGAGAAATACATGAAGGCGTTTGTAGAAATCACTCTAGGGGACGATCTTTGGCCCATAAAATTCTCCGAACAGGCTACTTTTGGCCTACACTCAGTCAGGATGCTACTGATTTTGTGATGAAATGTGACAAATGCCAGTGCTTCGCTAACATCCCCCACGCTCCTCCAACCGAGTTAATCATGCTCAACAGCCTTTGTCTCTTCGACAAATGGGGAATTGATCTCGTAGGTCCCTTGTCGACTGGCAGGGGTCAAGTAAAATTCGCCATAGTGGCTATCGACTACTTCACCAAATGAGTTGAAGTAGAACCTCTGTAATAACCCCGACCTCTGATTTATGTTAATTCGTGGTTAAATAAGCTTAATTAGTAATTAAGAGAAATTCTGAATTAAATTGCTTGTGTGTGTGTTGCAATATTGTGCTTATATCTGTTTAGCATAGAAATATCTATTCATGTTTTCATTTCGGTTTGTGAATTGAAGGCCTCATCGGTATCCGATTCAGAAATTGACTTGATTTATGTATTAATTAGAATTTTTAGAATTTTATGGTAAGTTTAATTGAAACTCAATTCGGAACAATTAAATTAGACTAATTAATGCCACTTTGCTTAGCTTAAGCCAAATTAATTAAACATCACTAAGTGGGCCTCTATAAGGCCACTTCTATCACTTCTACACATTTTTGACACCCTTGTTTCCTCATCTATGAACTCAATGTGAGAGAGAGAGAGAGAGAGAGAGAGAGAGAGAGAGAGGATGGATCTTAACTAGAGGATTGAAGAATTGAGCAAGAATTTACTAGAATTAAAGGATTTGGACTTAGGAACTCAAAATTAAGCTTCTAGCTCTCATCTTGACAAGCCTAGGTAAGGAATCTAACCCTTAGTTATGTAATTGAGTTAGTTTTTGTAAGAATTCAAGTTAAAGAGGTAGACTAACATGAGAATGGGCTAGGATTAAAGAATTGTAACTCAAATCATAGATGCATGTCCATATTATGAAGTTTTGAAGTTGTTTTCATAAGAAACCTCATATGCATGTTCATATTTTGGTTGTAGACTAAGAATTCACCATGTTTTTGAGTTGAATATTTCATTTGATCATGTTTTGGGAAGCTATGAACTCAAATTACACATGCATGACATGATCACACCATATTCTTACATTTCAAGTTGAATGTTGCATAATTGACATACTTTTGGGCCTTGATTTCATAAAATAATCTTTACATCTTCATATTTTACAAGTTTACACATGTTATCTTAAGTTTTGGGCCCAAAAGGATATGAATTATAGCTTTGGATTTGAATTTGCAGCTTGGGAGTGTAATTTGGAAATTCCAGATTCTGTACTTCCACTAGAGCGTGAGATTTTGCGCTCGAGCGGAAAACTTTGTTTTTGGATTTCCGCTTGAGTGACTTGAAGTACACTCGAGCGTGAAATACATGCTCCCAAAGTTTCATGTTTTTACAGACCGCTCGAGCGGCGAGAGTTACGCTCATGAGTCTCACGCTCGAGTGGCTATCAAGCGTTCATCGAGCATGAAAATCGCATAACCAGTACTTTTCAAAATTTACAGAACGCTCAAGCTCGGGAAGTTGCACTCAAGTGTCCTCTCACATATCGCATGTCTACTCGAGCGGGGGAATATATGCTCGAGCGGGGACCCTATTTTCAGAAATTTGACCAAGTGCTTACCAATGCGTTTTAGTATCCTCATTGCATTCTAGGCATTCCTAAGCCAAGATTAAGACATAGTAATGAGGGTAAAATGTAGAAACACACTAAGAACGGAATATAATGAGTTAAATATATTCCAACGTGTGTTTTAAATGTGTATTTGTTATGTGTTAATGAAGGTCACGCGCCTCGAGTTAAGTGAATTACCTACTCTACTCGTCTACTTGGAGCCATTTGTTAATTGTGAGTAATAACTCTGTAAAGCTATGTTTGATTATAATTATTTTCTGACTAATATGATACGATCTGTTTTCTTAAATGCTATTTTATGAATTATGAATGAATGACCATTTTTCCTGAAATGTATTTGTGGTATCCTTAGTTCACGTGGCCTTTGCCCAGGGGTAACAATACCGTGGCCAATATGTACGTGGCCTTCGCCCAGGGGTAACAATACTGTGGCTTATATTCACGTGGCCATTGCCCGGGGGTAACAATACCGAGGCCTATATTCACGTGACCCTTGCCTGGGAGTAACAATACCATGGCTACTTGCGTTCAAGATATGGACCTTTATGGTTGTCGGTACTGACTATACATGTAAGCCTTAGGACCAAGTTGCTATGATAGCTAATGGATATACCATGTATGATCTTATGCAAGATCGAAATATGAATATGATTATGAGTTTGAACATGTATGGTGCACAGCGGAAGCAGCAGTCAAGCTGCAACTGCTTCAAACACCTCTACCCACCACCTCTGCAGCAACAACAACAATCACTGCAACAGCAGATGCCACCACAACAGCAATCTAGTAGGCAATTCCGCCATTAGCATCCTTTTCATCCAGCACCAAACTGTCATAGTTTTTATTGCTCATGTTGGTGTTTACATCTTCCTCTATAGCTTCATAAGTTATAGATGAGGATGATGATTGACCACTATGGCCAACGATTTTCTTTGGCATCGATGTCAAGCTTGTTTCATGGAAGTTGGATAATGCAGCACGACCATTTTCTGGGCTTGCCACATCAGACGATAAGTCTGTTGATGATGAACAAGATGAAATAACCTTCAAACTTTCACATAGTTCATTCACAGGCTTTGTGTCAAATTTAGCAAGCCCTTGCTTTGAAGTTAAGTGATGTTGGTCATTAGCCTCTCCTAGGCTATCCTTCATTGCCTGTGATCCATTCTCTTCACTACGAGGGGACAAACCCCCATTAGTCTCAAAAGCTGAAGAAGAAATAGCCAGAGACGAGTGAGAAGAAACATCATCATCAGTGATCGATGCAATCTCAGCTGCTTCAGCATATTCTTCAATCATCAAGGCGGAAACAGATTCACCACCGTTCCTCTCCATTGAAGTTTCTTTCGACAGTTTGTCCCTTTGCTTGGGTCTGGTATTGGTGATGAAAAAATTGAATTTAATGAGTCTTTTAGGCTTCCTGTGACACTGTTAAGGGAAGCTTTCACCAAAGGCTGGGATGGTGATAGTTTTCTCCAGAACTTAAAGCGGTCTGTCAGAGAAGCTGCTCTGTCAATGCAGTCTTGCAATTTGGAATCATCACAGGACAATCGATCTGATGATAGTTCTGAGCACTACTTTGTTCCAGTACAAGGAACTGGGTTTTCTCGTATTGGCCCAGATAAAAAACTAGGTCCAGTAAGGAGTAAAATGTTGTTTGCATCTCAAGACCTTTCTGTTGAGAATCGTGCTCCCAATGGTCATGCTCAGAGCAAGTACAAGGAAATGTACTTGACACGGGGGAAGTTCAGGATCAAGTATTCTCGCCTCCTTTGCTAATGGACCCAACTTCTGATGAGTAAAAATAAAATAAAAGAGAGAATAAACAAAAAATAAAAACATCAATTCACAACCAACTCGTTTTTCATTCCACAAACTTGCCATTTTTTCATGTCGGGCTCAATCCCGATCACAATTTTACACCCAAAAAAAAAAAAAAAAAAAAGATTTGTTTTCTTTTCTGCAGACGGCCACCCGCCGACCTCATTTTTTCGCCTCTTCAGCTGTTCTCTTCTTTTTGCCTTTGTCTTGGGCGTCCCTTGCCGGTGCTGCCTCCGTGTTTCCCACGCCGCCGAGCACGTTCACTTCCCGTTGCTCCTCAACCGTCACATATGGCGGACCTCCAAATCTGAGCATCACGGTGGCCTTCCGCTTCAGTTCCTTATTTTCTGCCTTCAGCCCACATATCTCTGCTCGGGCATCCTTATACATGCCCTGGAGCAGAGCCAGTTGGGCGTTTAACTGCTGCACCTCATTAGTTCTACTCTGAAGCCGGTGCGACAGGTTGTTGACCGCCGTCATGGTCTCAACGCATGACCTTAATGTGTAATAATTCGCCTCAATATCCGACTGAGCAGCCATTATCTGCTCCACTGACACCATCGGATAGTTCAACGGCGCAAAACCAGGGGGGCTTGGTCCAGGGGCTCTTGGTTGAGGTTCAAGGGCCATATTCTGGGTTATGGCCTCGTTGAGGTCGGGAAAGAGGGTAAGACCACGGGACGAAGAGGCTATGTTTTGGGAAGCAGAACGGGAAGAAGAAGCCATTTTCTGGGCAACAGAGTGACACAGTATCTCTCTCAGCAAAATGAAGAGGTTTTTAGAGGATTTTTCAGCAGATGTTTTGTTCTGCATAAGCGGCAGCCTCGCCTTGGTATAAATAGGCAAGGCAGACATGCGCCCTCACGCGCCTCTCAGCGCAAGACGACAAAGCGGCGCGCCTTTTGATGGCTCGACTTTTGATGGATGTCGGGCACACCTTTTGATGGCACGCCTTTTGATGGCGCGCCTTTTGATGGCTCGACTTTTGATGGCTGTCGGGCACACCTTTTGATGGCACGCCTTTTGATAAGATTGGGCACGCCTTTTGAGGGTGTAACTTTTGTGGGTCCGACAAGACTCTGTAAACTGTCCCGACTTTGATTCCGGTTAGCTTTTATATGGGTCCGACAAGACTCTGTAAACTGTTCCGACATTGATTTCGGTTCTCTTCTACAACGGTCCGACATGACCCAGTAAACTGTTTTCTACAACGGTCCGACATGACCCAGTAAACTGTTTTCTACAACGGTCCGACATGACCCAGTAAACTATTTTTCTACAACGGTCCGACATGACCCCATAAACTGTTTTCTACATCGGTCCGATATGACCCCATAAACTATCTTCTACAACGGTCCGACATGACCCTATAAACTGTCTTCTACAACGGTCTGACACGACCATACAGTGTCTCCTATCCTCTTTTATTTTATTTGTCATTTTTTTTCCTGTTTTGTTACTCTCTCCAAACTCAAGTTGGTTGGTTCCTATCCCCCTTGAGTTTGAGGGGGGCTGTTAGAATATTTTATGTTAGTGTGTTAGGTTTTAGATTATTTTATGTTAGTGTGTTAGGTTTTAGATGAGTGCATTTCCTTTTGGTTAGTGGATCCATTTTTGGCATGATGATGCTTGTAATGTTTTCCCCTATATAATGGAGAGTGTAGCTCTTTATTAATATAACATCAATCAATATTGATATCAATGTATCAATCAATAATATCAATACATTAATTTCCTACATGATCCTATTTTCTGACTTGAAAATTTGGATATGATAAGACCCTGTTTCTGATATAAACTCTGATTTTTAACTCCATAATGGACATCATTCGTTAAAACCCTTTACCTTGTTATTATTCACTAGGCTCTCGCTCACTATTTATATTATGTATGTAGGTGACCAGACACGTGATCAGGGCCAGAGTTGATGGCCTGGGATTCCGTTTTTTCAGCCACCCTTTGCGCCTCCCGAGGAGGTTCCGGACCAGGTCAAGTTGTGTTGCCATGTCTTTTGAACATTCAATACTTTGTTTCTCTTGTTAATGTTATCTGGACATGGGGTAACGTATAATTACTGTACCTATGTGATGTCTTGGGTATGTTTATAAAGTTTAAAATTATTTTGTCCCATGTACGTCTGCACAGCTCAATGGACAATGTTTATTTTGTATATTTGCTTCCGCAGCCCCTATATTATGTTATCCTATTCAGAAGCCTTTGGTAATCCAAGGACTACTGGCCAATTACGACGCTAAACTCATAGGGGTGGGTTTGGGTCGTGACAACCTCTCGCCAAAATTACTGAGCGAAATATCACTAGGTTCATCTGGCAATCCATTGTGTGTCGTTTGGGATTCCCCAAGCAATAGTCTGCGACAATGGTAAACAATTCGACAATGCCAAGTTCAGGGAATTTTGCGCGGAACTCAACATCAAGCTCTGTTTTTCCTCCCTAGGCTATCCTCAAGCCAACGGACAGGTGGAGGTTACCAACCGATCCCTCCTGTACATCATCAAGACCAAGTTGGCAGCCACCAAGGGCCTCTGGGCGGATGAGCTACCCAATGTCCTTTGGGCCTATAAAACAACAGCCTGAACTCCAACTGGAGAGACCCCATTTCGCCTCACATACGGCGCCGAGGCAGTCATCCTGTGGAAATCAGCTTATCGACACCCAGAGTCTCCCACTCCAACCAAAACCTCAACGACAACCTCCGGAGAGCCCACGTAGACTACATTGAAGAATTGCGAGAAATAGCTGTCGTTTGACTGGCCTCATATCAGTAACAGTAAGGAAACACTACAATCGCAAAGTCTGACCAAGGGCATTCACAGTGGGAGACCTCGTCTTATAAGAAGCCATTTTCGCCACCAAAAATCTAATAGAAGGCAAGCTAGAAGCCAATTGGGAAGGCCCTTACGTCGTCAAATCACAATCCCTCCCTAGCACATATCGTCTCCATGACATAGAAGGCAGAGACCTCCCCTATCCATGGAATGCCGAACACTTGAGACACTACTTTCAGTAAAGCTACCCTCCCTACTTTTTGTTAGCTTCACATTGTTGTATATTTCATTTTGGCGATCGGGACACTTGTCTATTTTGGCTCTTATCATACTATGCATGTATTTATGATCGCGGGATTATGACAACAATTCAAGACTCTAATTATTTGTGTTATGCCTTGACTCCAAAATTAAATAATATTCACCGAATTAATATGGTCTCAGAAAAGATCGAGCCCTCCGAAGCCTCAGCTAGACTGAGCACCCAGAGCTCACTCGGACTGAGCTTAACAAGTCTCAGCTAGACTAACGTGAAGAACTCAGCCAAACTGAGTTACACATGGTCTTAGCCAGACCAAGCCCTCCGAAGCTTCAGCTAGACTAAGCACGAAGAGCTCCGCTAGACTGAATGTGAAGAACTCAGCTAGATTGAGCTTAACAAGCCAGACTCAGCCAGATCGAGCCCTCCGAAACCTCAGCCAGACTGAGCTTAACAAGCCTCAGCTAGACTGAGTATGCAGAGCTCAGCCGGACTGAGCTTAATAAGTCTCAGCCAGACTGAGTACGCAGAGCTCAGCCGGACTGAGCTTAACAAGTCTCAGCCAGACTGAGCATGAAAAACTCAGCCAGACTAAGCTACACATGGTGCCACTACCACTACTTAGTTAAATCTAAGTTCATTCTTATCCCAGGTCATTTTTACCTTAGTTAGATTACTTATCCAATTTTACCATTCATCATTCTTACACAACATAAAAAAAAAAAAAAAAACAACACACAACAACAACAAATCGTTATAGAACTTACATCTTTATTTATTAATATCTTGCAACATCATACACCTCATTACAAAATTTTCTTTTTTACATAAAAAAAAAAAAAACAACAAAACAAAAACAAACATAAATGCCTTCTCCTCTTTTCTCAGGCTTTATCCTTACTCCCCTTCGCTGGACACTAAGTCTTCATCTCTCACCCCCTCATCTAGGGGGGTCTGGGCGATATCATCCTCTCCTACCTTCACCACACTAAAATCCACATCTGGGAACAGCTCCTACGCCCTATATTTGAGGCGCATCTAACCGTTGTCCCAGTACTGTCTCATTTAGTGCTTGTAGTAGTCTGATCGCTGAAACCTTGGATTATCTATTCTTCGGTCCTCCCAGTAGCAGCCACTCCTGAAGGCCTGGCACCTCTTTACCCTCCTTGATCAGGCTCCTTGCACCACGGCGTCGATGGCCATTTGGAATTCAGGAGACCCTTTAGCTGCTCTATAGCCGCTGCGCACAGATCTGGATAAGCCGCCCTCTTCGACGCTATTATCTTGGTAAACTCTGCAGCCTTGGCCCTTTCCTCCCCCAGGGTCTTCTCCAACTCCACAATGTGCGCATCTGCCTCTTCTTTGTCATTTAAGGCTTGGTTGTGCAGATTTTCCTTATTGGCGAGGGCCTCATCCAACCTTTCTTGGGTAGTGTTGCAGGCTTCTTGGACTTCGCCTACTTTCTTTCGTTTGCCCTCCAGCTCAACTCTAGTGATATTGCCTTGTGGCGCACCACTTCCAGTTCAAATTTGGCGACTGCGAGCTCGGAGGCAACCCCAGCTCGGCTTACACTGGCACGCTCGGCCAAGTACCCCTGCACCACCCACAATGCCTCCATCTTCTTCGCCCTCAGCGTATACGCCAGGCCCTTCGCACACACACTACGAGCTGCCTTTCTCCAGCCGCCGTCTCTGCCCTTAGGTTTTGCAACTGTGTCTGCACTCCTTCTAATTGGGCCTTTAGCGATTCTGGCTCCGTTTTCACCCTCATTGCCCTGTCCAGCAAGGTCGCTACTTCCATTAGCGCCGAGCACAGCCTTCTCACGAGGTCGACCTCTGTAACTTGGGCCATACTCTGCACAGCCGCATGCTCCACAACCCTCAACAATTGGTCTACTGCGCTCTTGGCTTCACCCCTATCCCCCACCAAGCAGTCGGTCACTGCGCGAGTATGGTACATGGTGATCTTCAGCCCTGCGCTGATCTCTTCTCCACTCGCCTACTCTCTCCCCAGCTCCTGGCTTGGTAACACCTCTTGCAATGACACATCCTTGGAGGGCAGCTCGACTCCTTTGAAACGTTTGATTCGCCCACCACTTACTCTTGCGGTACATTGACCATCACCTCCTCCGCTTCCCCCCCTTGACTTGGGGACAACTCCACTACCCTTTCCTTCGCCTTCTTTCCAACCTGTTCTCTTCCCCCTCCCTTCTACAGCCGCCATCCTTTTTTTTTTTCTTCAACATCGCTTCCACTTCCCCTTCGCTTCTTTCTTTCAGCGGATCGACTAGCGCCCGTAAAGGAACAAAATCGGTCAAGTCCTTCTCTCCTAATGGCTTGGGGCGTAGTCTGACCGACCTCTTCATAATCACTTTCGGTGCTGGGCTTAATTTTTTCTCTTTATATTTCTCTGCCCTGGCGAAAAGTCGTTTCTCTTCCTCCTCCTGAGCTTTCCTCTTCGCTTCCATCTCCTCCGGCGTCGGATCACCTTCGTCTAGTCGCAGCCCCAGATTCAGGGTGAACAGAGCTAAGGGCTGGATGAGGTCGTCCCATTTTAGTCCCTTATTTTTCCTCCAGTCCTTCACCTATTTCACTCTATTCTCCACCTCGGAGTGTAACTTTGGCTCCCAAGACTTCATGGGGATTTTCCAAATTGTACGCACCCCTCTTCCACTACTCGTCGACATAAAGAACCACTTTGGCCACCAACCCTTCACCGATGACGGAAGCCCTGCCAACAATCCCTTTCCAGCTACAGCCTGTAAAGTCACCTATGTCTCCTGTTGCCCTGGCGTTTTGTAACAGGACAAAAAATCGTCCATCGTCATCATCTTCCCCTCGATTGCCTGCGACCACGCGATGGTACAGGCGAACAGTATCTTCTCGGCCTTAGCTGCCCTGGAGCCACCTTCAGGTGGTTTAACACGTCTACCACCAGTTGTGGAAGGGGCAACCTTAGGCCTCCATACAGCGCTTCCTCATATAATGCAAACTCCATTGGTCGCGCGTCCGACGCCCTCTCTTTCGTCGTCGGCAACCTCAACTTTATGTCGGTCGGAATCTGGTATTTGCTCCGTAACTCCTCCAGATCCTCTGCTATCAAAGTGGACTTGTCCGCCTTCAAATACTAGTGGTCTGGCGCCACTTGACTAATCGGCTGCACTGTCGAGATCATTGTCGACCCCAAGGGCCACGTCGGTCGCTCCGCCCTCCATTTCATAACCCTCTCCACCCTATACTGCTTTGCTAACTCCATCATATCATCTTGCTCCAGTGCATCCACCCCCATGGCTGGCGCTTTCTGTTGTGTCATCTCCCTTACGTTTCTTACTATTGCTTCGGTTGCGAGAGCCAAAAAATTTGCAATATGCTACACAAGAGAATCTCTTGCAATAAAGTCACTTAAATCTGGAATGCGTTGGTTTTTTGCAATCAAGTAAGTAAAACGCACAAGTCCAAATGCCCATGGTTTACCTATCCCCAAGGATCATGGTTAAAATTCGTCAGTTTGAAATTTCACTTTCCCCAACCCTTCCCCTCCTACACCCTATTCGTCTCCCTCCTCAGTGGTCCTTGTTGTACCACGTGTACGGCCACGATCATTACTTCACCCCACTAATTCTCTTTTTTTTTCCCCGTTTCTTCCACTTCATATTAGTACGTGCTTTTAACCCTTCGAGCCCCGCGCACCACCCGCCTTTTCAAAGCCCTTCTCCCGATCGGCTACCCTACTTGCCCACTTTCGCTGTCGGCCCTTCACACTGTCGGCCATCCCGTTCGGCCCTCCACACGGTCGGCCATCCCACTCGACTAGCCTCGCGGTCAGCCCTTCTCCCGATCGGCCACCCCGCTTGGCCACCCTCGCGGACGGCCCTCCTCCCGCTCGGCCATCCCGCTCTGCCACCTTCGTAGTTGGCCCTCCTCCCGCTCGGCCCTCTTTATGATCGGCCCCCTTTCCGTTCGGCTTCCCGCTTGGCCACCTTCGTGGTCGACCACCATTCCCCTTCCCTTCCCCCTCCACTCATTTTTTATTCCGTTCATTGGCCTGAAGCTGCACTCGGGAATATGGAACTATTGATATCGATGGGCAACCAAGAGGGCCCAACCCACGGATCAGGGCCCAGCCCACATTCTTACGGTCTAAGCCTAATAATATTAACATTAGGCCAGGACCAATAACATTTGGCCAAACTGGAGCCTAGACACGTAAACAGATAAAGATCCTGCAAAGTTATTGCACCACACATCAACCATTAATGAGGCTCTCACAACATTAAATACGACAACCTCCTCACGTCAGAATATAAAGACTCACCATGAACAACGCAAGCTAAAACGTAGACTTTCGGCCAGCAGGACAAGTTGAAATGGACAAGGAAATGATGAGCAAACGATATAAGAAAGTTTCCGAGACACATCAAAGGTTAAGTTTTCATTCCTCCTCTTTCCTCTCTCTATACAGTTAAGCTCTCTTATTCTAACTTGATCATCGAAGTGTCTGCCGGGGGATTATCTCCCTCATTGCACCTTTTGTAGGGGTGCTCCACGGACTTCAAGACTAGTAGACCTGTTCGGAGCTCAGCTTAGCCCGCTCAATCTCTCGTCAGAAAAAGAACCGTATCAATATATATAAAATTTATCATTTATTTATAACTTTGTTTTCAAAATATACACTAGCCTTATTTGAGAAGTTGACTATTTTAATAGGCTATTTTAGTAGACTAAAATTTTTGTATTTGGGAAGATGGTTGGATTTTTTTGTAGTTAACTGTAATATTTGTGAGAGAAAAAGTAAAATAATTATGGGTTTGCTGTGACATTTTGTCTTATTGGCTATTTTAGCCTTGTTTTCTTGGTTTGTGAATTTTAGCCTAAAAAACCAAATTTTGCCCTTTGCCAATTAAATTCTCCCAATGAATTTGGCATCACCTACAAAAGCTGAAAAGCTAAAACGTCACTAAAAAAGTAAAAAAGTTCATACAATTTACTTGATTTGGGCAGAAGTCTGTGGGGTAAAAAAAAAAAAAAACTGTGTAGCTCAGTGCTGCATTGCATTTTCCCAAAATGCAATGACGTGGCACAATGTAAGCCACAAATTTCCATAAAAAAAAAAAAAAATTGAAATGCACGGAAAGCCAGCTCAGTGCTGTTGCATGTGTCAGGAAGGGCAACCCGGTAATTTTGATATTTGCTACAATATTTTATTACACATTTTTTCATAAAAAGTCAAAAAATTATTGCAAACATACATTTTTTTTCTCTACTTTTTAAATTAAAAAAAATTAAAAAGTACACTTATACAGATCATCCTAAACGACAACAACTTTGCTAAAATGCAAACAAATATAATCATATACGGAGTATGGACCCTTCTTCAATAATATCTTCGTCAAATTTTGGCTTATAGTTGAATAGTAGATATTAATTAAAGGGTTGTTTACGATAATCTAAGCCCTCGTTTGGTAAATATTTTGAGACTAAAAAAGTATAAAAAGACAACATAGGCTATATAAACCAATAAGACAAAATGTTACATTCGAATCATAATCATTACATTGTTGTTTGGGAAGTGCTAGATTAATATATTTTTTGACTTTTTATGAAAAAATATGAAATATAGGTTGGATATGGGTTGGGTTTGAAATGATGTGGTGGAGTGGTGATGTGACTTAAGTAAGAGGTGATGTGACTTAAATAAGATGATTGTGACTTAAATAAGATAATGTGCTAAAATAGCATGTGCTATTTTAGCACATGCCAAACAACCACTTTCTCTCACAAAAGTCAAAAAAGTTTAAAAACAAAAACCAAACGAGACTTAAAGAGTCAAGTTAAAAAAGTCTCAACACAAAAAATTGGCTACCGTAGCCAATGCCAAACGAAGCTTAAATAAGTATTTTTTTTCACTTTTTATAAAAAGATGTGTAAAAAAATAGAGAAATGATGTGACCTAAAAAAGATAAATTGATAAATAATGCACTTTTTTAATTCATACCAAATAAGCTCTAAATTTTCTCTTTGGCCGGAATGATAACAGTGAATTAAATGTTTTCAATCTTGATTTTGAGTGGGAACTTGAGAATTAAAAAAAAAAATGAGAGGGGAAAGTGTAAAAAATAGAGGTTAAATATTTATCACTTTCTCTCTCTTTTTCTTTTTCTTCCAACAAATCGTAACACATCAAATTTTAAATAAATGATGATGAGTTAATGAATATCAATTTTTTCAACTTACCTTTATAAATGAGTTTTTGCCACCAAGTAAGGCCACTACTACTTCTGAATGAAAAACGCTTGCTGGCAAGAATATGGAGTGGGAAATATCCTCGCTCGTCAACACTCTGAACAAACTCTGGGAAGCGGACGATTATTTGATATGCCAATTCTGCCAAAGCATTAATAATAATAAAAAATAAAAATAAAAAAAAATGAGAGAAAGAGAGCATATATATGATAATATAATGTGTGAATATATAGTACTGGGATAAATTCTGGAATATGCCGTTGAGGTTCTTTGTCTATAGAAAAATAAATAAATATTTAATTAATTTGTGATTTGTTCTATTTATTTTGGTAATGCCGTACTGTTCATATAGATCAACATATTGGTATTTTACCAGCTATATATTTATTTATGTCATCACTCGAAGTAATGATGGAGGAGCCAAGTTACTTGGTAGTCTTGAGACACGGTCGGTCATTGGTACTTTAGGTGTGTTGTTGTAATTGATAGAGAAGGTGAGGGAGGTGAAGCCTATAAATTTGTAGTGCGTCATTGAAAATAACTGGGGTTTGGTGATTCAGATGAAAGCAAAAGAAGTAAAATAATAATTACTAATTAGCTGAATGCTAAAATAAATACCAAAATACTCTCCCTTGATGGCGCAGTGAAGAACCGTGTTGCCGTCTTTCGGTCGTCTGCCATATTGGTAGATTTGGGGATTGTTCCACATGCCTGCCTGATCGCAGCAGACATAACAGAGAGCCAGAAAGGCCTGGGTTTTACCATGGAGAGCTGCCACGAAGATTGGAGTCTCGCCGTCATTGTTGCGACAACTCAGAAGACGACTCAGTTTAGTACTAGTACTAGTAGCAATCGCATAGCACATACGATCCTGTCCCATCTTTGCCGCCAGATGTAGAGGAGTGTTGCCTTTGTCATCCGCTAACTCTTCCTTCCAATATCTTCCTTTACCTCTCCCCTCCTCCTCCTCCTCCTCCTCATCCGCTGCTGCTGCTGCTGAGCCCTTAAGCTGCTGGTCACTGGTGTGTTCGATCAACTTTACTATATTTTTGAGATTATTATAACTGCCTTCGTAGATCGCCATATGTAATGTCGTGCCACCTGATTGAGTGATCTTCATGAGTAGAAGCTCTATCGTCAGCTCTTGCTTTTCTAATTTCTCTGAGTATATTTTAAAAACTTCTTTCCAGTTGCCCTTCATGACCTCTGTACACAACTTCTTCTGAGTATCTACCCCTCCCTCCATTGTTCAACTAATTAATTATTTCTTCCTCCTAACCTCCCTTCGGCCTCCCCGACAAACAAACAAACATACAAAAACAAAAACAAAAACAAAATCAGGTTAAGAGATTTTGTTTTGCTTGGATGTCAAGAATGATACATGAACAAATAAATATACATACACAACAATACTATTGCATGGCTTTGTAGCAACAACCTTGTTCAAGCCTTGCTTTTAATTTTATTTATTTATTTTGGGATTGCCCAGAATCAATCCATACTTGTTCTTCTTTTTCCTGCCCGAAGGCAAGAATCGTCTAATGCTGAAATTAACGCAGCGTAGCACAATAAAAGGACATGTAATTTTGATAAATTAAATCCTGTTTCTAACATTCTAAAGAGAAAAAAGAAAACCTCCGTACTAGAAAGCAAAATTATTTGCTTATTCGGTCCTTCTTCAACTCCAATTTTCTTTATTAGCGATCATGTTGATCACAGCAAACACTTTTTTTTCCTTTTTTTTTATCAGCACAACAAACACAAATTTGTTTTTTTTCTCTTGATAATCGGGTATCTTGAGTCAGCTTATACGCACATCGACTAATCTCGGTAGCCTGAAATTAACGATCGGATAAACCCCTTGGCCTTCATGAGTAGGGATGTAATCGGTTCGGGACGGTCGGTGTTTAGGTGAAATTTTGTACCGAACCAATAATGTCGGTTTTATTTTATTGAAAATCAATACAGACCAAATTTTTTATCAAACCGCACCAAACCGCACTGATTCAATCGGTTCAGTTCCATGCGGTTTAATCGGTTTAAATGCTTTCAAAATTAAGTCATTTCTTAAATTTATAGTATAATAAATAATTTATATAAAATATTAAATTAGCCATTTGTACACAATTTTAATCATATCTAATCTAACCATTCACAAAAATACAAATAAAAAATTAATAAATACTAAGGCTTGAAGCTTTTAGTGAATTAGAATTAGAAACAAAATATAATTTCAGAATCAAAGTCTTGACATCAAAACAAAAACCAAAACTTAAAACAATAAGTCTAAACCACAAGTCTATCAAATAGAGTCAAAATATTCATTATATATTTAATATATATTATATGTAAATGTATTCGGTCGGTTTCGGTGCAAATCGGTGTATAATATACCAAAACCGGCACCGAACCGAAAACTAAAAAAAATTAATTTCCAAAACCGAACAGACCGATTCATATTAAAATACCGACCAAATATGACCGGTTCGATCCGGTTTGATCGGTTTAGTCGATTTTTTCGATTTTTCTTAGATCCCTATTCATGAGATTCATATCTGCAACCTCTTGGGTAGTCAGCCATTTGGTTGTCTTCTTCTCCCACTAAGTCAATCACCTTGGGGTCAACACAACTAACACATTAAGTCAGTAATATTATGTGCAGCCCAACAAATAAAAATAAAAATAAAATAAGTTCGTGAAAAAAATAAAGCAGATTCATTTTTTTCATTTACGGTTTAATTCATGTGCAAATTACCTTCTTATTATTTGAAAATAATCATATAATTTGTTTTTTGTTTGTGGACTGAAATATACAATTAGACATTCCATCTAAGTTAAGAGTAAGTGTAAAGGGAATTATGTACTTATTTAAAAATGTTAAGGAAGGAAACCGGACAAGAAATTAAATTGAATTTTACTTTCCAAAAAATTGGCAAAAATATTTGTAATTTGCATATGTTACTTATGTATAGTCTTTTTATTTAAATTATGAATGGGCCGGACACAAGAGGTTATGTGCATAGGTAAAACTTTTTAAAAAAAAATAAAAATAAAGAAAGAAAGTGAAATCCTCCCCCCCCCCTCAATAATAATATAATAATAATAATAATAATAATAATAATAATAATAATGTGATGTGGAATCCCGCACTGCTAATTTCCAGCCTCCAGAATAGTATTTATAATGGTTTTGCCATTTTGCCAATTTTCAACCTCATATTTTGATATGATACAGTATTTAAAATGATATAATTTGATAATTTTATATTAATAGAACAATTATACTTTCTTTTATTTTGCTCACACAATGCCTAATGAAAATGACAGCGTGGAACCACAATGAGAGGCGTAAAGAGATCAGTTGTTTTGGTGCCACCAAATGTTTTGGTAGATTCTCCTTGATGCACTGCAAATAGAGATCGGTTGCAAATCTATGTTATATATATGCATTCTTTTTATTTTTCTTTTAATCGGTAAAAGAAAACTTATTAATAAAATATTGGTATAAAGCAAGAATTATATCAATAAAGGTGAAAGTAAGATTACATCATAGGAAAATTATCCGATTCCAATTAGCTTGGCAGTGATAGATGAGCCTAATCATATATAAGTACAACACCGCAAGATGGTGAGAAGCCAACTAGAGAAATTATAATTGTTATTTTATATCACCATCTACTTGTATATCTATAATTGGTGCCATGTAACCCTAAGAGATTTAGCTTAGTAGATGGAAAAAAACAATCGAAGGGCTTACCATTTTAAACCTTGGGGCTATTGAAGGTTTGTCCCATCCTTAATTTCAGACTCCGAAATTTAGTCAAGGTTCACATTAATTGACTTGAACAACCGATTATTCCAAAAAAAAAAAAAAAAAAAAAACTTGGTGCCGTGTTTAATTTGTTTGAAAGGTCTCATAGAAATAATAAAAACAAATCATCAAGTTTGATTTCAAAAAATTGAGCCGACTTTTAAGGAAATTAATTTTTTTATTTTTCATATATATATAATATTTTATTTTTAGTGAATTTTTTTAATATTTTACGTATTTTTTAAATTTTTTAGATATAACTAATCTAAATATATTTAAAAAATATACGGTAATATTTATGATTTTTTTTTAAAAAAAAATTCACCAAATACAAAAAATATAAAAAAAATTTGAAAATTTACATCTTAATTTATCACTCCTAAATGACTCCTAATAATGTGACATTGAGTTTAAACCCTACATAATAAAATATTTCATAAATTAAAATTTGACACTTATCAAATATATTATTAGGCATTATTTTTAAAAGTAATAAATTAAATGTTTAAAGTATTTTTCTTTATAAAAAGGACACACAGCCATGATTAAAAGAGAAAAGATGCAACCTTTATTTGTAGCAAAGTTAATCCCACTTGAAAAAAAAATAATTACCCATTACAAACAAACTAGTGAAAAAGGCTCGAGTTTGATTTTGCGTTGGAGTTTGGGTTAGACCAAATAAGGCAACATGGCTGGCCCAACACGAACTTTTTGGATTGGGGTGTTTCCGAAACTCAAAAAACAAAACAACTTCAATAGCAAAAAATCAATTTTATTTTATTTTTAATTTTAATTTTTTATAGTTTTGCTTTTCAAGAACGTTTATTTAGTTCCAACACAGAACAGTGACAAATTGAGGCCTCGATTGATAACTGAGTTTTAGTTAAAAAAATCAAAAAAGTTATTAAAAATTGTCATATCAAATTTTTCATTTTTTTACACATTTTTTTTATAAAAAATTAAAAAATTACTAAAATAACTTGTTCTGCACATCTTTTGAGCTATGGTATGTTCATTTTTTGCATGAATGATGCATATACAATCTTGATCTTGGGCTTATATTCAAAAAGCTTGTATGCGGAGGATTTTATTTGCACTTAAAAAATTATTAAGCAAAGATTTTATTTGCACTTAAAAAATTATTAAGTACGTTCAACTTTTTAGTATATTCTATTAAATTATTTCGGGTCACAATTTACTCTCAATGTACCCTATGTTTTTTCCCCTCTCAAATTACCTTTCAAGAGACACTTAAATAATAAACAAATCAAAAATCCTAAATTAAAAAACCCCAAATTACAAAAGCTTTAAGGAAGTGAAGGATCTAGTTGATTGCTAAGGTCTGATTAACTTGAAATCGGGCAAGGTTGTCTATTAGTACTCTCAAAATATAATAGACGATAAATGTAATTGTCTATTGGTACTCTCAAAATATAATAGATGCAGGGCTAGCTCTGGCCTAAGGGCAGTAAAACTTGTGCCTTAGGCCTCAAAAATAGAGTCCTCAAATTTAATAAAATGTTATAGGTTCAAAAATTTTTTTTTTTTCTGGATCAATTTAAAAGGTCCCAAAATATTTTTATTAGGTCCATGTATGGTTTAACCCATATTTATTTATAATTGTAATTTGGCCCATATTTATTAAAATGAAAATATATATTAAAAAAAAAAGTGTTTGGGCCTAAGAAGAACAATACATACAATATATGGGCTCTAATTTTTTTTTTTTAACCTTCTTTATCTATTAGATTTTAGTGAAATAAATAATTTTGCCCTAATTTCTTTTACCTAGGTCTTAATCAGTTTTAATTGAATATTTTTTTCATTTTTTTGCCCTAATTTTGTTTCATTAAATTGTTTTGTTTATAATTTTAATGATTATATGTGCAAGTAAATTTTTTTGTGGCTACAAACAAATAAAAAAGTTGTAACTTATCGTTTTACTCATGAACTTTTTTTTTAAATGTAAGAGGGGCCTCAATTTCCAAAATTCGCCTTAGACCCCTGTAACATGCCCGCGGGGGACCTCGCTACACAGCTCGGACTCTCTTTTTTGTTTGTTGCGGTTCTAAATCTGAACCAAAGAGTCCAACTCTGGCAAATCGTTTTTGAAGAAAAACATTTTTTTTTGAAAAGTAGTGCCAAACATGGACTGCTTTGCCAGATTACAGAGTCGCCACCTAAATATTTTTAATGGGGGAATTTAGGAAACCCTGACTCGGTGCGAAGGCCACATGTCCGTCATCACCAAATGTCCTTGGCTCGGGAGCTTGGGTACGATCGGGGAAGGTCAGCTATGAGCACCCCCTTTCGCCGGTCCGAAGACCGGCCTCTACTAACCGTGATATCTGATTTTGAAAACATTACATGCCCTTATTCCAATTATTAGCCTATAATTTACTATGTTATGCGCGCAGCAAACAATATAGACTGGATTGCCTAATTTGGAAAAACATTGCATATCCGTTCGTTTTGAAAATGTTTCGGAATTTGCTACTCGCAAGTAGGCTAAAATACGGATTTCAATGAGTTTTCCAACTCAAGCAACCCAACCTCCACCCACAGGCATTCAAACAGTTTATCTCATATAAGCACTTAGCCGCATGGTAAGCATACTGTCATGGCAACATTCACACGCATGCGATATGCTAAAGCGTAAAATACTTACATCGTACTCCGTGCCAAAACAAGAAACTAGTTAGCAGACATGCATGTCCCTAGGTCATGTTAAATGACTAATGTATCACATACAGAATGTAATTAGACATGCTCGGCTATCCTAGGCATGGCATGTGAAATGCGCGATAAATAGCACATATTCAATTTGGAATCGAAAATTGCAATGCAGTTTGCATGATGTACCGAGCCCGGTGCATGTAAACAAATGCATGAATGCACGCATGCATTGCATAAGGTATGCTAAAATAAACGTGCCTAATCTACCATCGTAAGCAGGTAAATAAAGGGAAGAAAGAAATGGGGATTGGAAGACATACACCCACTCACACACACTTATTACAAATACGCCCTCACTCGGAGGGACCGAATAATAATACAGTCCAAAAGAATAAATGAATAAATTATTACAAAATTCTAATTATTAAAAATAAATCAAATAAATAAAAGAAATGGGGCCTCAGCCCTGCCTCGATGGATGCGCGAATGATGCATGCTCGATCCAACTTGCCCGGAAAGCCCCACACCGCACCACTGCTGCCTCTGTTTCTACTGCCCTGCCTCTCCAAAAATTACCAAAGTCCCAGAACACCTTCCTTGCATGCTGCTAAATGCCACCGGCTGAAGGAAATTTCCACCGGCTGCTTGTGGTGACCACCGGCTGCAAAATAAGCTATCGGCCAGAAAAGCAGTGCCGGTCGGCACTCTTTGCTGCCGGTCGGCTATAAATTCCTGCAGGGGACAGTTTGACAGCAACAGAGCAGGCAGCAGTGCATGGTATTGGATTTTTGGGCATATTTATGCATGGCCAATGCTTCCTATCATGAATGGAACTCAAGGAAGCATGGCTCTTGGTTCTAGGGCCATCAATTGTGCACCTTGGTGCATGATAGCCTAAAGAACCAAGGTTGCACTTTGATGTAAAAATGCATGCAACACAACAATGATAACTAAGTCCCTATCATGCCAATATCAAGGGCCTTAGTGACATGGGAATTGAGGTGTGTTTCGTCACTTGGAGTACAAACACCCCTCATTTCCCACACTTGGTTTGACACCCAAACAAACCGAGTAATGAAATGCAACTCATGTAAACATGCAAACATGCAAACATGCATTATGGAAATTAGGATGCTAGCACACTAAGTATCACACCACTAACACATTAGTCATGCAAAATGCTAGAGTGTACAAGATGCTATCATCATGCCAATATGGCCAATCAAGCACAAGACCACCATGCTATAACATCTAATGGGCAAACATGCAACAAGCATATAACAAACATGCAATGAGGGACTTAGCCACAATGGGGCAGCCCTCAAGCCTCCCCCAAAACAGTGCAAAACATGCCCAAAATGGTGACCAAAATGCTATACAAATTATGCAAATTAATGAGCCTAAACTTAAGGCATCAAAGAGAGTATCTTTCCATCATTACCGAGGCCACTCATGACATGAATTAGGCCACCAAAAACAGAGCATTAGCATGCAAAATGACACCCAAATCCCCTCACATGGCAGCCCCAAAATGCACCAAGTATGCAAGCATACACAATACCAATTCCTAGACATACAAGAGCACACCCTTAAAGCATGAAATAGGCTACATATGCATACATACAAACATGATTTATGGACTGAAATAAGGTCACAAATGATGCCAAATCATGAGGGTGATCAATGTAGAACATACTAGGGGCCAAAATGCATGAGACTTACAAGCCCAAAATACAAAACGACCATGTCAAGCACACTATACATGGCAAAATCAGTGGCTCACAACCCTTATACATGGTAATATGATGCTAATACCCTCATGGAACCAAGCTAAAACATGCAAAGAACATGGCCTAAATGCATGGCATGCTTTTAGGCATAAGAGAGCATTTCAAAGCAAGTATGAGAGGCATGCTAGAGGCCACAAATCCGACCTTAGACAGAGATCAAACATGACCTAAAACACTCAAAAAATTCTGAAATGAAGCTAAATGCAAACATGCACACATGCTACCTCATGAGCCAAAAATGGAGGCCAAAGAGGGACAAAGGGGAGAGGGGTATCCTCCCCTATTTGAGACTTGAAAGCACCTCCCTCACCACTGAAAACCCACTGGTTTTCAGTGGTGAGAAGACCAAAAACACTGAAGTTAAACAATGCTCAAAGTAAAGGCACAAAAGGACCAAAACAAGGCCTAAAAGAATGATCTTCCACTCAAATCAAAAGGTGACCTTGATGAAAGTTCTTAAGCAAGAAAAAAAGTCTTTTTTATGTTAAACACAAATCCAAAAACACAAAGCAAAAAGGGTAGAATGTTGTTGCAAAAATGGGGAATCTAAAGTGATGTTCTTACCCTTGAAGATCCTTTGAAGAACAAAAGGTCCAGCCCTCTTTTAGTGATCAAAACCAGTCCAAGATCACACAAAACAACCCTCCAAGCCTCCCAATCTCGAGCTAAGGTGTAGTAGTGTGTGTAATGGTGCAAAAGTAAGGTAAAACCACACTTTTTGGTCAAAAAACACACACACAAGAGGAGAGAGATGGAGATATATGTATATATGGATATATAACAGAGATATATATGTATAAGCTCTGGTTTTTGCCCTCCAAAATTCTAACCTTGAGCCAAGAGAAGAAGCCTCTCTCTTATAGGCAAGCAAAGCTTACAAGCTAAGCAAACCAAAGGCTCATCCCTCCATACACGTGTATGGAGGGGAGCAAAAAGTGATACAGCTGTCTAAAAATATCTGATAAAGCAGCTGTACAGTAGTCGGCAGGGCAAAATGGTCATCATTGCCAAAATTGACTGCCGACCGGCACAAAAGAGTGCCGACCGGCACAATATAGTGCCGGGGTGGCAACACAACCAGCCGGTGGCCTCTAGCCACTGCCGGTGGTGTGTGGGGATGCCTCACAAGGCATTCCCTGCCCCTCCAAGGCAAAACACAAGTGTTTGGGCAAAACCAGACACAGAACGGTCAAGTTCGGAGATCCTGAGGCAAGGCGCGTAGCCGAGAACTCCGGGAACTCCAAACAAACACGAACATGGATAATCACCGAGTGTTTCAACGGTGACGTCCAAGTCTTGAGGACGGTCAAAAAAGGGTGGGGTTTTTTACAGTTGCCCCTCTTTGACAGAATCGAAAGTCATAAGATGAACGGAGAGGGAGTGAATGTCAAAGCCCAGAGACGACCCATTTTTGACAAGGCCGAAGACTTGGACAAACATACAAAGCGTAAATGGTTGAACTCGCAAGCTGCCTACGTATCCCTTAGGAATCAAACCAGCGTAGTTCAAACACAGGCATACAAGCCGCAGATAAGGTATGCGCCCGTAGGCGGGGGCAAGATGCAACTGATGATGCAAAAGGCCGAGCATAACTTATGATCATGCAAAGAAAGCTGTAACGAAGCACACATGCGACGGTTATAAGCTAGCATACGCCAAAATACACTACAATGCAGAAAGGATGTAAGAGAATTATGCAATTCTCAATACGTCTCACGCGGAGGATACAATACCTGTGCGGCTCGTCCGGTTGCACCGGCCTCAAATGAGCCGTACATACAATATCGTGCCTGCAAAGAAAGCAAACTTAACAGGTACAATATTGTTAGCAACATGCATGACAATGCGATGATGAATGCAAAATGATACGCAAAATATACAAAACTATGTATAAATAATGCAATGATATGCAATGCAATTGAAACTATATGCAATGCAAACTACATGCAGGGCAATTGAATCATGATTCAATCATGAGCGGTTTGGAACCACACGAATGTCAAATGATTGATGGAGGTAACAAGTCCGTCTCCCATAGAACGATGTCTGATCTATGAGTACTTCGCACGGACACAAGAACAAGTATTGGGTGGAATGACATAAGTGGGGAAACGACCCGCTGAGGAGGGAATAATGATCCTAATACCGATGCAATGATTACACTACAATGTAATGGAAATGGATACAATGGATATGGCACGCGGGCCAAACCGAGTCTTGCCTAGGAAAGGCATGTACGCATACAAACCGCGTCTAACACAGAAAATGTGCCGCAACCCTCAAACCAAGCTCATCAAGGAATAGGCGCGTACACAAAAACCGTGCTTCGACGTGAAAAGTAGGGGCACATACTAGATCGAGCTCAACCTGGAAAGGCGCAAGCCATAGATGGAAGTGATGCAATGGATGCATGCAATGGATATGGCACGCGGGCCAAACCGAGTCTTGCCTAGGAAAGGCATGTACGCATACAAACCGCGTCTAACACAGAAAATGTGCCGCAACCCTCAAACCAAGCTCATCAAGGAATAGGCGCGTACACAAAAAACTGTGCTTCAACGTGAAAAGTATAGGCACATACCAGACCAAGCTCAACCTGGAAAGGCGCAAGCCATAGATGGAAGTGATGCAGTGAAATGCATGGAACCTACAATGCAATATCTATAAATATGTAATGGATGAAATGCATGACAATGCAGATGATGCAATGACCATGGTTGCAGTTTTCCCTATTCTTCCAACGGGATGGTATACTAGGTTGGTTCAGTATCCAGAATTGAGGCGTAAACACACTACCTCAACCTATGGGGCTTCCATACAGGTTTCAAGCCGAGGGTACACCCCCTGGGTATTTAAACCAGACTTTAGTCTCGGAAATCCCGAACCTTTACGTTCTAGGCATAAGCCATTCAAAATCTAGTTTCAACCGTCCCCGTTGGTCTCCTAGGAACTCACCGCAATCAAGGAAGTCGTTCGGGCATGACAAACACCAAAGGAATTGCACCTTCAGAGGATTTAAGGTCTCCTAGACCGTGCGTGTTTAAGGTCTCGCCAGACCGGCGTGGGGCAATGCATGAATTGAGATGTGGTGCACAAGACAGTGCGACATGTAAGAGAACATGATGCGATGCATGCCAAATGCGATGAGATGCGCAAAATAGCGCGATGCGTTAGACAACGCAAGTGCACAGGAAAGTGCGATACAATGCATGCCAAATGCGATGAGGTGCACACCTTAATGCACCGAAGGTCTTGCACCTCCCGAGGATTTAAGGTCTCCTAGACCGGGCGTGTTTAAGGTCTCGCCAGACCGGCGTGTCAACAATAAGGTGCGCAGAATAGCGCGATGAAATGCAAAGTGAGGTGCAAGATGAAATGCAAAGTGAGGCACGCATACCCCAAGATGCAAAATGCGAAATGTAATGCAAATGAAATGCAAAGTGAGGCACGCATACCCCAAGATGGATAGGAGAGGCATGTACGCATACAAACCGCGTCTAACACAGAAAATGTGCCGCAACCCTCAAACCAAGCTCATCAAGGAATAGGCGCGTACACAAAAACCGTGCTTCGACGTGAAAAGTAGGGGCACATACTAGACCAAATAGGGGCCTTCTGAAGCTATAGTTCCAAGACTACCTTGCAAAAGAAGAAAACAGAGGGCATATTAGCCTGATTTCTCCAAAACGAATATGGGCATAGCTGAATGACTGTGCCCCCTACAGAATTCTGCCCAACATTCCGCCTGTAAACTGATACCCTCAGGCCGATACTCAGACTTGTAACTGATACATACAACCTGTAGAGACGCACTCTGACAGCACATACCAAGCAAGTAAGAGCCAAAACACCCCTATGGTGGGGTAGGGTTTCCCTGTCCTATTTTGTCAGGAGCTAGGGTTTCACTACGCACACAGCGGTTTCAAACAACCTACAATCGGGTAAGCAACCTGTCCTAGTTTGGAATGGTCACTATGGCTTCCGATATGTAACTAGGTCGAATGGTCGAAAAAGGGTGCCTCGGTGAAAACCAAGGTTTGTGTTCCCATCGTGGTAGAGCCCGTAACCAGTCAGGCTTATGGCACGTTTTTCCAAGCAAGCCTCCGGCAAACCATTCAGGAATAGCAGATGGTAAACACTGTGACTTAGGCGCACCTATGCAAATGCAATGCAAAGAAACACATAAGTGTAACAAAGCAACATATCATGAGTTCGTGTCAAGTTCTCTAAATCCCCAGCAGAGTCGCCAGAAACTGTAGACTGCCTGGAACTCCGCTCCGTACGCGAGGGCGCGAATTGTAGTTCTAGCTACTACAGTTCAGACTCCTGTCATGGTTCTGAATCTTATCTCACAAAGTGCAATGTAAGACTGATAAATCACCAAAGAGTCCAAATCCGGCAAATTGTTTTGGAAAATCGATTTTAATCAAAAAGCGTCAAACATGGACTGCTTTGCCAGATTTCAGAGTCGCCACCTAAATATTTTGTTTTTGAAAAATTTAGGAAATCCTGACTCGTGCCTAAGGCCACGTGTCCGTCATCATCAAAGTTGCCTCGGCTCGGGAACTTGGGTATGAAGGGGAAAGGTCATGAAATGAGCACCCCCGCTCGCCCGATCAAAGGATCGGCCTCTACTAAACAAGATATGTTGTTTTTGAAAACACATGTGTTCTTATTCCGGTTTATTAGCTAGCTTACTATGTGATGCGCACAACATATAAGTATAGACTTAATCACGCGGATTGGAACAAAACAACTCATGTTTGTTTTTGAAAGTGGTTTGAAAGTGCTACTCGCAAGTAGGCTAAGACGTGGATTTGCCACCCTCGAGTGGGCTTAGAAAACATGATTTTGCCACTTCAAGTGGGCTTAAAACTCACAATCATCGAGTTGTCCCAATTCAGGAAATCGAGCCTTCATCCACAGGCATTTATGCAGTTAAACACTTAAGTAGTTAGCCTCATGGTAAGCATGCTATCATGGCAGTCACTTACACACATGCAAGGATGCTAAAGCATAAACACTCACAGTGTACTCCGAGCCAAAACATAAGCTAGTTAGTAATCATGCATGATCCTAGCTATGTCAACAATGCCTAATGCAACACATGCAAAATGTAACTAAAATGGGCTCGGCTAGCTAAGATGGCATATGAATGCAACACTTGATAACATGCTTTGAAACACATATTCAAGTAAGTGTATTGAAATACAATGCAGTTTGAATGATGTGCCGAGCCCGGTACATGCAATACGAATGAATGATGCAAACATGCAAGCATAAGGATGCTAATTGAAATATGCCCTAAAACTAACCATCGAAAGCGGTTAAGTAAAAGGGAGAAAGAAATGGGGGTTGGAAGACATGCATCACACACACGCACCCTTATTACAAAATTGTGCCCTCTCAACGGAGGGTCTGAATAGTAAGCTAACTAGCTAATCTAAGCTAATTATTACAAACCAAAACTGATTAACTAATCCTAGTTAACTAGTTACAAACACAAATGAATAGCTAAGTGTATTAACTACTTAAGTACAGAACCAAATAGCTAACTAGCTAAGCAAAGCAGTTAAAAGGAGCCTCGGGGCGAGGGGTGCATGCATGCTTGGTCGCCTCGTTCGGAAATCCATTACTATGCCCCAACTTGCCTCTGCTTGCATTTGATTTCTGAAAGGTGCACTAACTTCCAAATAGCTTCTACTCCAACACAGGGACCTCCTGGAAGGCTGCCAACCAGAAAATGGTGCTGTAGACCACCTGTAGACCACTTAAGTTTGCTGCAGACCAGAAAAAGTGGTCGGCCAGCTACTTTTTCTGATCTGCCGACCAGAAATTCTTGCCAAGCTCTAACTTGCTGCAACAGAGAACAAGAATGGGGCACAGCAGTGTATTTGCAAGGTATGTGTGCACAACCACCCTCCCTATCATTTCTTAAGCTCAAGGGAGTGCGGTACTCGGCTCTCGCGCTACCAACCGAGCATCTCAATGCACGATGGCTGAAAAGCCAAGTTTGCACAATTTAATGTCAATGAATGCACAAATAACACATAAGGGCCTTAACCTCTATCATGCATGATCAAGAGGGTCAGCGACCGAGAAATGAGGCACGTTTCATCATTTCAAGTATGAAATGCCCCTCGTTTCTCGTGTTTGGATTGACGTCCAATCCAAGCACATGCAATGCAACTCAAGCATGCCAAACACAATGCAATGCAACGACGTGCAAATAACAATGCAATGCAATAACATGCAAACAACAATGCAATGCAACAACATGCAAACACAATGCAATGTAACAACATGCAAATAACATGCTCTTCTATGAATGCTAGAATGGCATGCACAAGATTCTAACATATGAACAATGCATGCATGGCATGTTCGAAGGCTAAAGTACCAAAGCAAGTAAAGAGCATCATACAAGAGGCATGCAATACAATGCTCAATGGACTTAAACCGAATATGGACAGACCTAAATCATGCCAAAACAATGGCCAACACACCAAAACTTAAGCAAAAAAAGGTAAGATATGCATGCTCATGTAATGGCTCATCAACAAGACATATAAGCACAACTCTCAAACATGATCAAAGAGGGATATGCATGAGAATATGACAATGCTATATGCCCTGAAATAACATGTTAAATGATGCCATGACATGCAACTATCACAAGTACGGCATGCTAGGGTCCTTAAAACACAAGGCTAGCTAAGCCCATTGCACTACAGCTATGCAATACATGAACTATATGGCCAAGGCAACCCAAAACAGCCCTAGAGCATGTCAAATCAAGGCCAAAAACATGCATGGACTAGAGCTAACACATGCTAGAATTAGAGGCATGAAACATGGAGCATACAAGGCCAAAGAGTAGGATTACACTACACCTACCAAAACCAAGCATGAGATGACTTCACCAACAAAAATCAGAGTTGTATCATGGCAAGATAAGACCAAAAACACACTGATATGGTAGCCCAAAAGCTTAGGCAAGATGGCATACGTATTGGCTCATGTTTAAGGCATAAAGCACCAACTCTCCAAAGCATTGAAAGAGTGACACATGTGAGTGTATGACAATGAAACATGCTCTGAAATCATGTATCAAATGATGCTAAATCATGCGAATAGCCCAAGCAATGCATGTTAGTGGCTTGGAAACTCAAAGCTAGTGAGCAAGAATGCACTATGGCTATACAAAGCAAGGCATGCATGACCAAAACAACTTAAAACAGAGCTTAAGCATGGCAAAACATGAGTAAAAGCTTGTTGGAGTGGAGCCAAAAGCATGCTAGAATGATGGCTTAAAGCATAAAGCATGTTAGGCTAGCAAGGAGGATTGCACTATGAGTACATGAAGCATGCAACAAGTGATCAAACCAACTCAAAATAGAGCTAAGGCATGCTGAAATAAGGTCTAAGACATGCTAAGATGGAGCCAAAACATGCTAGAAAGACATGCTAAAACCTTAAGCATACAAGGCTAGTTTGTAAGGATTACACTACAAGTGTATAAAGCATGCAAGGGTGGCCTAAACTAAGCCAAAACAGAGGTATGCCATACTGAAATAAGGCCAAAAATAGGCTGATATGGAGCCAAAACAAGCTTAACAAACATGCTACTTGGTGAGCCATCAACACAAGCACACAAGAGAAGAGGAGGGAGGACTACCCCCACCCATTTAGGGCCTCAAAACACACTTTCTACCACTGAAAAACCACTGGATTTCAATGGCTAAAACGCCAAGAGAAGGTGATCTCAAGGTCCTAAAGAGGTGGTACAAAACAAAACCAATCAAAGCACAAAAGGGGGTAGACCACCCCCAACACCAAAGAAGTCTCAAACAAATATTTCCAATACTTAAAAATGAAGCTTTTTACAGTTGAAAGCTAAGCCAAAAATAGCATGCAAAGATGGCTAAGTAGTTAAGCAAAACAAAGCTTAAAAGAAGATATGGGACTCACCCTTGAAGAACAAGAACAAGGCAGCAACTTCTGAGGCAAAACCAAGCTTTTGAGCTTCAAACAAACCTCCAAGAACCTCAGCTCAAGAGTGAAGGTGTTTCACTATGTGTTTATTGCAAAAGTATGAACAAATCTCACTTTTAGGCACAAAACAACACAAATATAGAGAGAGAGGGAGCAATATAGAGATAGATGGATATGTATAGCCCTAAGCAATTTTCTGAACTTGAGACAAGATGGAGAAGGCTCCCTTTTATAGAAAACCATGCCTTAAGCTTGTTAGACAAGCTAAAGGCTCCAAGCAATCCCTCCATACACGTGTATGGAGGATGCTTTCTGTGCCCAACAGTCGGCACAGCTGGCAAGAAAATATCTGGAGAAAAATACAGAAAAGGTGCCGACCAGTTGAGGTGGTCGGCTGACCACTCCCACTAGTCGATCGACCACAAAAAGTGGTCTGCAGGGAGAACAGCTAGTTGGCAAGGGGGGAAAGGTGGTCAGCACAAAGAGAGGAAGGTGATGGCATGGCTGCCGACCACTTTAGGTGGTCCACAGACCACCAAGACCAGCTGGCCGACTAGAAAACTGGCTGGCAGGGAAGAAAAGTGGTCTACAGGGGGAGAAACTGGTCTACACCCCTGTTCCACTCTCCAGGCAAGGGAAAACAAGGTTTGGTTCAAAACCAAACCAAAAAGGAAGCAAGACAAAAGTCCACGGGATAAGGCACGCAGCCGGAAGCCCCGAAAACTAGTCTACGGGCACAAAAAGTGGTCTACAAAAGGGAAAGGTAGTCTACGACTACAAAAAGTGGTCTACAGACCTCTATTTCCCTGTAGGCAAAGACAACAAGGCATGGTCCAAAAACCAGGCCAAGAAGAGAACGTTAAGAGGTCCCGACACAAGGCGCACAGCCGAAGGCTCCAGAAACCGGAAACTAGCCTACATGAGGGAAAAGTAGTCTACGACTATAAAAAGTGGTCTACAGGCCTCTCTCTCCCTCCAGGCACGGGCCACAAGGCATGGTCCATAAACCAAGCCAAAACATAAAGAGTTCAGAGGCCCGGAGGCAATACACTCAGCCGAAAACTCCGGAAACTCGAAACAAGCACAAACATGCGCGATCATCGCGTGCACAAACGATGATGTCTAAGTCTTAAGGTCGGTGAAAAATGGGGTGTCTACAATTGCCCATCTTTGACAGAACTCGGAAGTCAAGAAGTGACGGGAGTGAATGTCAATGCCCAGAGACGACCCATTTTTGACAAGGCCGAAGACTTAAACAAACAGGCAAGATAACAAAGAGATGCGCCCTCAGGCAGGGGCAAGATCCAAACGACATGCACAATGCCAAACATAACTTATGATTATGCAAAGAGGGCTGTAATGAAACATCTAGATGCAAATGTTATGCAAAGAAATGCTACAGCAAACTTGTACACAAGCAAATAAGTAAACACGCCACGCGTGGGAATTACAGACCGAACTACATTTCATGCAGAAAGGATGTAAGAAAATTATGCAATCTTAGCGAACATGTGCGATAGATACACAAAGCGAACGTGTGATAGATACACAAAGTGAGCATGGTGTGATAGATACACAAAGAGAACGAAGTGTGATAGATACACTAAGTGAGCAAAGTGTGATAGATACACTAAGTGAACATGTATGATAGATACACAAAAGGGAACGAAGTGTGATAGATACACTAAGTGAACAAAGTGTGATAGATACACTAAGTGAACAAAGTGTGATAGATACTCTAAGTGAACATGTGATAGATACACAAATTGAGCATAGTGTGATAGATACACAAAGCGAACGAAGTGTGATAGATACACTAAGTGAGCAAAGTGTGATAGATACACAAAAGGGAACGAAGTGTGATAGATACACAAAAGGTGAATGAAGTGTGATAGATACACAAAGTGAACAAAGTGTGATAGATACACAAAGTGAGCAAAGGTGATGGCATGGCTGCCGACCACTTTAGGTGTGGTCCACAGACCACCAAGACCAGCTGGCCGACCAGAAAACTGGCTGGCAAGGAAGAAAAGTGGTCTACAGGGGGAGAAACTGGTCTACACCCCTGTTCCACTCTCCAGGCAAGGGAAAACAAGGCTTGGTTCAAAACCAAACCAAAAAGGAAGCAAGACAAAAGTCCACGGGATAAGGTACGTAGCTGGAAGCCCCGAAAACTAGTCTACGGGCACAAAAAGTGGTCTACAAGAGGGAAAGGTAGTCTACGACTACAAAAAGTGGTCTACAGGCCTCTGTTTCCCTCTAGGCAAAGACAATAAGGCATGGTCCAAAAACCAGGCCAAGAAGAGAACGTTAAGAGGTCCCGACACAAGGCGCAGAGCCGAAGGCTCCAGAAACCGGAAACTAGCCTGCAAGAGGGAAATGTAGTCTACGACTACAAAAAGTGGCCTACAGGCCTCTCTCTCCCTCCAGGCAAGGGCCACAAGGCATAGTCCACAAACCAAGCCAAAACATAAAGAGTTTAGAGGCCCGGAGGCAAGGCACTCGGCCGAAAACTCCAGAAACTCGAAACAAGCAAAAACATGTGCGATCATCGCGTGCACAAACGATGACGTCTGAGTAACGTCGGTCAAAAATAGGGTGTCTACAGCCGACCCCCTGGTTAGTGGAAAACTTCATGGCCAGATAGTACGTGAAGGTCACGGCTTGAAGGAGATTAAGGACGGTTGTAGCTCGACTTTCTTCGCGCTCCTCCTTTCGGAGAGCTTGAATGGGTCCTGCAGTTCGGACTCCTATCACGGTTCTGAATCTAATCTCACAAAGTGCAATGTGAAACTGATAAACACCAAAGAGTCCAATCCGACAAATCATTTTGGAAAATCGATTTTGAATCAAATAATGTAAAAATTGGACTGCTTTGCCAGATGACAGAGTCGCTACCTAAATATTTTATTTTTGGAGAAATTTAGGAAACCCTGACTCGTGCCAAAGGCCACGTGTCTGTCATCACCAAAGTTGCCTCGGTTTGGGAACTTGGGTACGAGAGGGAAAGGTCTTGAAATAAGCATCCCCGCTCCCTCGATCAAAGATCGGCCTCTACTAATCATGATATGTTATTTTATAAACCTCATGCATTTTTATTCCGGTTATTAGCTAACTTTACTATGTGACGCACACAAGCAAGTATAGACTAAGATCGCAAGAATTGGAATATTTCAACTCATGTTTGCTTTTCGAAAATGGTTTGAAATTGTCACCCGCAAGTGGGCTAAAACGCGGATTTTCCATCAAACATGATGGGCTTGAAACATGATTTTGCCACTTCGCAAAGTGGGCTTAAAACTCACAATCATCGAATTGTTCCAATTCAAGCAACTAAGCTTTCATCCACAGGCATTCATACAGTTAAGCACTTAAGCAAAGAGCCTCATGGCAAGCATGCTATCATGGCAACATGGCAATCGCACTCATGCAATCATGCTAAAGCATAAAACTCACCGAGTACTCCAAGCCAAAACAAAAACTAGTTAGAAACAATGCATGATCCTAACCACGTAAAGTGTCTAATGCAACACATGCAATGATGTAACTAACTAGGCTCGGTTACCTAATCATGGCATATGATACTACAACTTGATAACATGCTATAAACACGTATTCAAAGAAGTGTATTGAAATTGCGATGCAGTTTGAATGATGAGCCGAGCCTCGGTGCATGCAAGACAAATGAATGATGCAAACATGCGAGCATAAGATATGCTAATCAAAACATAACCTAATCTAACCATCGAGAGCGGTTAAATAAAAGGGAGAAAGACGTGGGGTGGGAAGACATGCACAAACACACGCACACTTATTACAACATATACCCTCGCGAAGGAGGGTCTGAATAAATAAGCTAAGCTACACTAAGCTAAGCTAATTATTACAAACCAAAACTAATTAACTATTCTAGCTAATTAAATATTACAACACAATTGAATAACTAGCTATGCTAAACTAATTAAGATATTACAAAACAGATTAAACTAATTAATTACAACATTTGTATTAATCAGCTATAACTAGCTAATAAAGCAATTAAGTGGCCTCGCGGGCGAGGGAGACATGCATGCACAGTTGGCTTTCTCTTGAAAATCCATCACCTTGCCATCGGCTGCCTCTGTTTGCACTCATTTAATCTCTGAACATTGTACCAACTTCCAGACTGCTTCTGCTCCAACACAGGAACACTTTTGCACAAGAATGGACTGGTGGCCGGTCGGCCACCCTAACTGGCTGGTCGACCACCTGCTTTTCCAGACTTTGTTTTTGCTGCAACAGAGAGCAACAGAGGCAAATCAATGCATTTTTCAAGGAATGTGTGCACTGCCACCCTCCCTATCATTTCTCAAGCTCAAAGGAGTATGGCACTTGGCTCTCAAGCCACCAATCAAGCATTTTCATGCATGATGGCCAAAGAACCAAGCTTGTACAAGCTTAATGAATGCACAAATAAGACTCAAAAGACCACCACCCTATCATGCATGATCAAGGGTGACGGCGACCAAGAAACGTGACACGTTTCATCACTTTGAGTATGAAGCGTCCCCCATTTCTTGCATTTGGATTAACGTCCGATCCAAACACATGCAATGCAACACAACATGCTTATCTTGCTTAAGTTTTACTTGTCATGTTTTGTTTACACATTTTAGATTACCGATTAGTCCTTTAATCGATTAAGTCCAAAGTGATTGTCCTCTAATGAGAGAGGGGTCAACCAAAGGATGATTTAAGACATGAGAGAGATCATGCCTTTGGTTAGTAGAAACCCTCAAAAGAGGATTAAAACCATTGAGCACAAGCTCTATCTCAAGCTTAAACACAACCTTAAGGAGCTACCGTTGTCGACCAGAACTCTCTTGACTTTATAGTTTGATAAGAGAGCGGAGATGACCAGGGGGTCGTCATGAGGATAGCAAACGCTTGTGCAATCTGCCACTATAAAGGTGACCGGCTCAGACCATTGCTTGGGTTGCTTGTAGGGTCGGTCTACCGTGGCTATTTCTTTATTAGATCCTTGTCGAATTTTTCGGAGCTTAGCTCGCTGTGACGACTGCGACGGTCCGCTACACGCGAGGCCGCTGAAAATGACCCTTATTTCACCTAGCGTAGGGGAGGGACGGGAGAGGGTCACCGTGAGCTCAGGATTGGTGTTGAGGCCGGTCATCATTCTGCTCGGGTTATGCTGGTCGTCGGGGGGTAGTGTGTTAGCGATCATGGTTTGGGGGGCCAGTTCTAGGCCTCTGTAGGGGTCAGGTTACTATGAATCGGCTAAGGCGTCCTTGGCGGACCAGATCCTTGACCTGGTCTTTGAGGTTGACATATTCGTCAGTGTTGTGGTTGTGGTCTTGATGGAAGCGAGAGTACTTGGATTGATCTCGTTGGTTGGGGGGAGATCTGGATGGTTGAGGCCATTTCAAGTTATAATCTCATTGAATTTGGTTCAGAACTTGCTCCATGGGTGAATTAAGGGGGATGTACCACTTGAACTGACCAGGTGGGCGGGTTGGGTTCGGTCGGTCCGAGCGTGTAGGCCAATCTGGGTGTGATGGGGGTCGGTACGTATATTGCGAGGGTCAGGGCTCAGGCTCTTTTCTTTTGTCCTTGGTGGACAGGGCTTTGGATGTGAAGTCTTGGCAAGCTGCTAAAGAATCTTCGGCGTTCATGTATTTTTGGGCCTTGGCGAGAAGGGAGGCCATGGTGGTCGGGGGATTTTTGGAGAGGGAGAAGAGGAAATCAAAAGAACGCAAACTAGCCATGAAGGCTGTGAGAATGACCTTGTCATCATTTTCCACCACTTATAGGGCTTCGGTGTTGAAGTGGGTGACATAGCTGCATAACGACTCCCCTTTTGTTTACCGGATGTTTAGCAGTTGGGTGGCTAGATGCCGTTGTCGCTGAGCACCAATGAAATGGCTTAAAAAGGATTCACTGAGAGGGCGAAATGAAGTGATTGAGTCTAGGGGGAGTTGACTGAACCAAAGGTGCGCCGACCCCTTCAACGTGACAGGGAAAGCGCGCGACACATGATTTCGTCTGAAAAGGCATGTAAGATCACGAGTGTTTGATATGCTTCTACATGGTCGACGGGAGAGCTTTATCCTGGATGGAAGCGGTCAAAGAAGAGTTGACGGTAGAGGAAGTCTTGTGCTACATGTTCTGCATGACCCCCTATAGTTGGAGTTTCATGGCTCGCAGTTCTTCATCCCAAACGGGAGCATTATCTCCACAAACACGGATCGGTGGCTGAACACTGCTAGCCTCACCTTCGTGGGCGACCTTCTAGTGTAGCAAGGGGTGGTTATGGACAGATGGTGGCATATCTTGACGAGGTTGCGAGCCTGACGGGGGCAGGTGCAAACCATCAAGATTCGACGGTTGAGGCCGCGGGGCGAAGGGTGGAAATGTTCCTTGAGGCATGTGTGGTGGGAATTGATGGTGATGGTGGGCTTGTTCTGGGTGCGGGGGAACTATTAGCTGTGGTGGGGGCAAGATAGGCAGGTCACGTTGGAGTAAGACATTGATCAAGGCTTGGTTCTGCTCGGTCAATCGGTTGATGCTGTTGGTGAGTTCTACAAAATATGAAGGCGGGTTATTTGGGTTGGAGGGCTCAGTTTCGGAGTTACCAACGTTGTGTTGGGAAGCCATGGATCTAGTTGTGACCATCCACTCTGATATCGGGGGTGGATGATTACGGGGTTCCTTCTGATGAGAATGAACACAATTGTCTTTCCGAAATGGAGTTTCCCGTAGACGGCGCCAACTGATGAGGAGACGAATGGGGTGTAAGAGGTGAGGGGGTTGGTAAGTTGGGATGTGGAAAAGCCAAGGGTTGTATTTTTGTTCGAATTTTCAGACTGGCGAATTTTAACCGCGATCCTTGGGAAATAGGCAAACCTTAGGCTTTTGGACTTGTGCGTTTTACCTATCTGATTGCAAAAAGGTAGCACATTCCAGACCTAAGTTCCTTCATCGCAGGAGATTTGCCCATCTGGCATATCATAAATTTTCTTGCCTCCACAACCGAAGCAATAGTTAGAAATGTGAAGGAGATGGCACAATACAAAGCGCCAGCCATAGGAGCGGATGCATTAGGAGAGGATGATGCGGTGGAGTTGGCGGAGCAATATAGGGAGAAAAGGCGGGTGGAGAGGGGCACGGAGCGGCCGACGCGGCCCCTGGGGTCTGCAATGATCTCGGTGATGCAGCCGATTAGCCAAGTGGTGTCAGACCACTGGCATACGAAGGCGGACAAATCTACTCTAACGACAGAGGATCTGGAGCAGTTGCGCAGCAGATATCAGATTCCGGCCGACATAGAGTTGAGGCTGCCAACGACGAAGGAGAGGGCATCAGACGCATGACCGATGGAGTTTGTATTGTATGAAGAGGTGCTGCGCGGGGCCTAAGGTTACCCCTCCCACAGTTAGTGGTGGACATGTTAAACCACTTGGAGGTGGCCATAGGGCAGCTTATGTTAAACACGTGGAAGATTCTGTTTGCCTGTGCAATTGCGTGGCCATGGACAATTGGGGGGGAGATGATGACGGTGGATGAGTTTTTTCTCCCACTATAAGGCGTTAGGGCAACATGTGACATGGGTTACCTTACAAGCCGTAGTAGGAAGGGGATTGGTGGCGGGACTGCCATCGTCGATGAAGGGCCGGCGGCCAAAGTGATTTTTTTGTTTTAGAGAGCGGCGGAAGAGGAGCGAGTACAATTTGGAAAGTCCCCACCAAGTCTTGGGAGCCAAAATTAGATGTCGAGGCGGAGAGGAGGGTTAAACAGGTGAAGGACTGGAGGGAGAAGGAGGGGCTAAAGTGGGACGACCTCGTGCAACCCTCAGCCCTGTTTTCCTTGAATCTGGGGTCGTAACTAGCTGAAGGAGTTCCGACGTTAGAGG